>QTSX02005751.1:0-232718 GCA_014839935.2 Entomophthora muscae
CAAAGTGACAGGAGCAAAACCAGGAGGGTATGGATAGGCGCAGTTATATTGTGTAGTAGATTCACAAATATATGCAGACAGAATAATTATATTGGCACAAAAATAGATAATCCCTGCAAGAAAATAATGGGTCCTGGGCATAAAGTTGTTTATTTTATGATGTCAACAGTGAGGAGGGCTTTTTCTCCTCACTACTTATACTTACTGGTGAAAGTGCAGCTTTTTGTTCCACTAGAGATCTGGTGGCATCATTTTCAGTCAAACTGGCAACTTTTCCTGGGAATTGTGTACTTGAGCTTAGGTATTAATTGTTATTGGCTAGCATAACAGGGTTTTTTTCTTGAGCTGCAGCATGCTGAGGCGCCACAGTTACTAAAAAACCACTAGCAAAGAGTGCTCAATTGTGCAATCAAATAATCACACTCCAGATATATAATTTCCTGATAGTAAAGTGGGCCAAATTTGTTAATAGAATTGAAGCCAGGGATTTAAGACTTGTGGGCCTCTAAAATCCAAGGTCATTTTTTTTATTCAAAATGGGGGTTTTTACTCTGGGAGACAGTTGGTAATGATTTCTAGGCTGTGGGTTGTTTTGCCTCTAGGAAGGCTAGCTAAATTGTCCAGGGAATTCTGGGCCCTAAAAGGCAAGGAGGAATTAACATTAAACTTTCTATCAACATTGCAAATGTTGTGGGCCATAAGAGAGTCTCAAGGGCCAGCAGAAGCATGGCAAAAGCCAGGGAAGTAGTCAGGGCGCAGCTTGGAGTCATCCCCCAATGAACTGAAACAGGGTGAGCTTGGTGGGGGGAGAAGAAGGGGTTTTTTGTGGTGCTCCTTGTGTATGGAAGACTTATCCTTGGGAGGGGACTTTTGGGTTGAGCGCTTCTTCTTGGTAGGCTCCTCATCTGAAGCCAAGTTATAGAAACTGTGGTTTGTAAGAGAACCATCAGTTTTCTCTCCCCCATTGAAGTGAGCTGGGTTCTTCTCAGGGAAAGTGTCAGGAATCTTCTGGAGGAAATTACTGTCAACAATGCCTTGAAAAAGCCAACCACAGAGGGTTATCCCAAGCCAGGGTTATTGAGAAATATTAGGAAAGCTAAATTAGTTAGTAGTAATTGTCCTAATTTACCTTTTAAAACCATTCTGGATAAATTGAATTATTGTTTTAATTCAGGGACAGGGATCAAACCCGAGACTTCCCTGGGCTTAATTGGTCACCTAGATGATAATTTTAGTGTTAATCTTACTATCAACCAGTTTTTACCTTCAACAAAAGGCTGCAGCCAATCATCTAATGCCAATTAAACTTCAAACCAGCTCCAGACCATCAATGGTGACAATCATAAAGCAGTTGTTGCTGTTAATATGAATTATAGTTTGGAAAACTCTGGTTCTGTTGTCTGCCCCTCTTCCATTCTCCAGCTATCAGCTGGGGAAAACTTGGGCTTCCCCAGTGCTGGACTTTATTGCTAGGTTAAATATTTTAGCTAAAAATGACCATTCTGCTATTGATGTTCTGATTAAGCTAAGTTCATTTACAAAAAGCCTTAGTGTGAGTTCTAGTTGCTCCAAATTCCCCAGTTTCACCCCCAGATTTCCTAGATTAATCCCCAAACTTTTTGATCTCCTTTAAACTGTCTCCAGATTGTTTCTAAGCTATCATGCTATATAAAGCTAGTGAGCTACATATTACTACTTGTTCAATCAATAAAGTCTACATTCACCCAAGTGAATTATTTGCCTGTTTTTAGCTTGACTTAGCCTTTTCCTAATTATAACCATGATATTACCCAAGAATTTTTTATGGAGTCTCTTGGGTATAAATGGGTCTTTTGGATAGTCTTGTTGCCGGCTGTGTTTGCTAGCATTTTGATAGGTTTGCGTGCAGACTTAGGCAATTATTCTAAAACTCAGTATTTAGATAGCTCTTGGCGCAGAGTAATCCCTGGAGTATGGTATACTGCCACAACCTTGTCTCAAAACCTGCCTTGGAAGGAAGAGCCTCAGAACAACAAGCCTTCCCACACAATTATCAAACCCCAGGCTTTTCACCCATTAGCCTCTGCCTTTCTCTTGTGTTACCTAGGAACATACTTCTTCCTTGGTTGTTTCAATCCGCTCTTGGGCTGCTATTCCCTAGTTGGGGAACTCTTCTATCTTGGCATGGTGTCCCTGCCCGTGGGTTCATTGGTTACTGGTCTTAATCTCTCTGCAATCATTCACCACCTTGAGAGATTACTTCCAAGTGGGTGGGTACCTAACAGGAGGGCTTTGAGGAGGGCTTAGAGGCAGTCTTATTTAAGGATGAAGGCTTCTGCTTGGGAGCCTTGGTGGGACGTTTGGTGCCTTTGGGCTGTTTGGGAGTGTTTTTGTCCTGAAATAATAAGTAAAAGGGTTTAAAATAAAGCAATAAATTCTAAAAAACAACTATAAAAACATATTATATAAAAATTAAACCTTAAATGGCTTTTATTGAAATTTAAAATATAAAAGAAATGTAGTAGTTTTAAAAAAAGTTGAGATAAACAAAAAGATCTCAGTCTAAAAATAAATACAACTCAGTCTAAAAGCAAAATCAAGGTGGATCCAAATATATTGTAATTTAATATAAATTTCTTAATTTTTGATTTTGTTTTTAGACTGAGTTGTATTTGTTTTTAGACTTAGATTTTTTTTGTTTATCTCAAAAGGTTTGAAAACTAATGTATTGTATAAGCCTTTCTTTTATTAAAGTTTTAAATAAAAAGTTAAAAGTTAAAGAAATATTCAAAAGTATTAAAGTTTAGATATAGATTTTATTTTAAAAAAATATAAAAGAAAAAATTTGAAAAGACAAAATGTTAAAATCTCAGATGTTTTTATTATGTAAAACATAAAGCTTTATTTATGAAAAGTGTCAAGATTTTGCATTCTTGAAGAAGAAGTGTTATTATTTTTATTAAAGGTATTATTTATGTTGGGATTGGGATATCTGTATAGAGACAGATGTGCTTCCAATTGGTGTGGGAGAGTGCAGCAACTGGCAAAGTTTTGTTGTTACTGGAGCCAAGTAAAGGGAGAGTCCTGTGGTCTTTGGGACGCAACACTGGCTGAGGTGGTTTGGCAGGATTCTGGAAGTGTCAACAATACAATCTTATTGTACCTGACACTACTACTATTTGGTTTAGTAGTAATGTTGTTGATTATTATTTGTCTGCTTTTCAAGTAATCTTGAAAGGGCTTTTTATAGTGTGAAGGTGGCGCCAGACTGGTGTCTAGCTGCAGATAACTCTTGCTAGCTAGCCTATCATCCCCAAGCTACTAGTTTCACCCCCAGAGTTGGATTCCAAACCCAAATAAGGTTTTAGAATGAGGTAATATCATAGACTACTGATTTCTCCTCTTCAGCCTGGATATCCCTTGACTTAGTTGAGCCCAACTAAGTTGACATCCATAGGACAGGGTCCCGTCTTGTGCTTGGTCTAATGCACAAAGCGCACAGGCAGTCTTCTGTCTCATTTCTCAGTGAAACAGGATGATTTAATTTCCTGTCTTTATCCCATTTGGCAGAATCACATCTAATTTTGGAATTGCAAATGCCTAGCACCTAATTATTGAAGCCTCTGGATCAACCAATGACATATGACCCAGAATATCTCAGGTTTCTTCTGAATTACACACTATAATAGTCTTGATATAGTTTCTCTGTATTCTGGAATAGATGTCTTGCATCTGGCTGTGGCCTGTCTATTGTTGACCTGTAGCTTCAGTGATGAGAATATGGATCAGTCAACCCTGATAGATCAGGATTTCCTGACACAAAGTGAAAAGCATTGACAAGATTAATGACAATTATTTAAAAAATGCTGAATTCACACTGTTAATTAGAAAAATGTAGACATTATTAGAGACAATATTTGTACTGACAATATTTTTTAAAAATTTACTATGTTTTTTATAGTACACTTAATTAAATTTAAGCAAACCAGCAAATATTAACCATTTTTAGTGTGTTTTTGCTCACATAATAAAATTAACAAACATATAAAAATAAATTAAAAAATCATTAAAGTTTTTTATTTAGTAATTAAAAATGATGTTTTGGGGGTGGGAATATGATATTTTATCATTCACTTATATGAAGTTGTTAAGAAGTTGTATTCAAGTATGAAAAATGTAAAGTGTAAACTTCACCACTTACAACATCCTCAATAGGCAGTGGCATAGTAATTTAGGCTTAATTGTGCCACTCTAATTTGCTTAACTTCACCCCAGGGGGTATCACAAGAAAATAAACAACATTTACAAGTGTTGAAATTATTTTTAATAATAAATTCTATAGTAACTTACATAGTAACTCACTCTTAAATTGTTGGATCACTGTTAGCCACTAATCCATTTATGATATTAAAGGTGTAATAAGTGCCACAGATAAATTTATAAGATGAACATTAAAACAATCTGCTATATGAACTATATCTATTTCTATATATTAATTTAATGAAAAATATTTTTAAGTGCAAAATTAATTTTTTATTGTAGATGTTTCAGTTTTTTTATTAAAAAGAAGTTAGGCTTAAAAAGTGCCAACATTGACACTTTTACGTTGTAAAAAAATTGATAAAAATATATTTTAGTAGTAAATATAAAGGGAAAATTGAGTTAAATCAAGAATTTTATTTAAGCTTAATAATAAGTTGTGTCAAAATGGCCACATTTTTGTTGTTTTCTGGGTTTGCACCCCTAAGCGCTTTACTAAACAGGAATTAAGCTAGTGTAACTAGCAAAAACATAGTAGTTTTAGATTTTGAGTCAACAGTGGCCATTTTAATAAAGTGTCAACATGGTCACTGTTGAATGGGCGCTGCTGACCCTTGGTGTATTCACACTATTCTCTGTATCTTGGATCAGAGGGGTTGACACCTTTAAGGAATTGAGCGCCTTTTTATTGCCTTGATGTGGAGCTGAGTTTGCTGAGCTAGTTTCAGAAGAAACTATTTTATTCACAGTTCTAGATCAAGGGAAGCCCAGTTTGTCTGGCTCAGTTGTGGAAGATAGCTTTGGGTTATTTTCAGAGTCAAGAGGTTTATCCAAAGACTTGAAGTGCACTAATTCTCTGAAACTAGGCTTATAATATATGTGGTTAAAGCCATGGATACTCATCAGTCCTTTTATGAGCTCTATAACTCCTTTAATAATAATACAGTAGAGCAGGCTAATTTCACACTTGTTTTTTTCATGCACAAGTTGGCTCATTTGAATAAAATCAACTGAGATTTATACCTTCCTGTAGCCCTCTTTGTTTATATGCTGAGTAAATATCACACTAATAGTTTCTCTCCTTTTGCCATGCTTTATGGACACAAGTATACCTCTTCCTTAATATCAAGATATTTTTTAGTTAAACAAGACAGTGCCTCTGATCCTGAATAATGTTAAAAGAATCTGTTCAACAAGGCCATATACATGGGCTGCTGCTTACACAAATGAATGATTAGCAAAAAACCTGAAACTTGTCAGGATTGAAAATTCTTTTCCTCTAGGAACCCGGGCCCAGGAGTGGGATTTAAACCCTGATTCCTCACGGGCCGCTGGCCCTATGGACCAAAGGGCCACCTGCCCAAATTTCCTTGAGACTGATCCTCCACAAGCTGAAGCCCCTGCTAAGCCCCAAAGTCAGAATACCAGCGCAGGTTGGGCTATGGCGGTACCTGAGGAGGAGCTTCTCAAATTGCCTAATGGAGGCAGAGAAAGTTCCTCTGTGAACTTCATGAACTTGAAGTCCTCTCCGGTAACCAATCAGATTCAATCACCAAAGGAAAACATGGGCTTTAGGTCCAACCCTGTGACCATAGCCCAAAATCAAGAAAAGCAAGTGACCAATTTGGACGTTCCAACCAATGAGAGAACACCCAGACAAGGTGCCATTTTGCCACTCCTGCACCCAGGCCTCCTGGCCACCTGCCCGCATTTCCCCCAATATTTTGAAGAAACCCTTATAGAAAATACTAAGTTTGGAGGTGGTATGCTATATATGCCTATAGATGCTGCACATAAACCTTATTGCCATTTTTGAATAAAGGTTATGCTATTTTGGCTCACACAGCTATTGCCTTATTTTGTATTTGCCATCTATCAATTCAGTAAAAAATCTCCTGGCCCTTCTGTCCCTCTGCTTGCAAATTCCTGCCCTCCAGGTGCCCCATTTGGACCTGTTCACTTTACAGAGTACCTGCTGAAGCCTAAATACAAGGAGTATAGCATTGAGAAGATCCTGGAACAAGACTCACTGGCCCGCGTAAAATCAGCAGCAAGATATAATAGACAAGGTCCTTGGCATTTATCTGAACCCAAGTTGTTTAAAGAAAAATATAACTTCCTGACTGCATACCAGTTAGATATGGAACTGCCAGTGACCCAAAACCAATGCCTGCATCCACACCCAATCTTCCCCTGGACTATACCAATAAACTATTTGGGATTGTGTACACCATTATTGCTGGGGTGATTGACACTATAATCCTGGCTGCTGGCCTGTGTTCCTGGGTGGGAGATGGATGCCTTACCTTATTAAGCTATCCCCAATCTTGTGGTGGGCTCTGCCTGCAAAACCTGCGGCCTGTGCGTTCCCAGAAAACAACAGGTGGTTGCCCAAGGTTGTCTCCCTGAAATACAGTGCTCCATATAACCAAATATGGATTGCCCTCAATCTCTGAGGCTTTTGGATTGTTACCAGCCTCCTTCAACCTGGATAATCTCAAGTAAGTAAACTAGGATAAATTTGTGAGAATTAGGGAGCAGTTTATAAAGAACAAAACCTTGCTCTCAGCCACAAATAAATTCATGATTTTAGCAACAACCAAATGATTACCAATAACAATTCCTGGGAGGCCAAAGGGAAGAAGGAATTAACTGAAAGCTCAAAGCAACAGTCAAAGCCAAATGGCCAAATTAAACTAACAAATTTTGAACTTTATTAGAGTAGAGAATGATGAAGCAAGGTCTTTTACAACTCTTGTATTCATTTAAAGGGGAGGGAATTGGGGTGGGAGATCAAATGTCATCAAACTAATCAACCAATAATATGAGCAAATATGAGTGCATTTCTTAAGGCAGGAAAATATTGAGAAATTTTGAATGGACATAATCAAAAAAGAAAACTGACTTGACTAAAAATTGAGGAACCTGCTTTGGACGCAATTAACACTGCTCCTGGAAGCTCTCGCACATGATATTTAACCAGTGGTGTCTCTTGGGTGGGTTAGGTGTTGCATCTTTGGAATAATTCCACAAATATTAAATTGAGGGCTTTTCTTGAGCTTTTTCTGTAACTTTTGGATAATTGTTCAAACACAAATTTGGTGGAGGTTCCCAAGCATTTGGCAGGAATTAAAGTGGAGGCCTAAGGGGGAGGCATAACTTTACATTATCCTTTCCTATTTAAGGGAACAGGGGACCAGTCAGGGGCTAGATAATGAAATAGTCAACGGCCAACTTAGGAGATTTTCAAAGGGCCAATTTGGAAGCTAGTTATAAGGAAAGCATACATAAGGCACATTTTTTCTGGAGAGACCAGATTGAACATCCTTTTCAAGCAACAATAGGGAATAGCTGTTGGTGTTCACACTTAATTATGAGCAACCTGAACAACCATTATGTAGCCATGATAGAGAAAGGCGTGGAGAAGGACAAGATAAATAGATTTACCTCTGCTAGGAAAGAAAATGTGGGGTTGGGGTGCAAGGGCAGGAGAAAGAGAACACACATATCACCAGGACCCAGGTGAATCTGCAAACTGATGGAACAGGAGGCAATCATGTTAAAACTATGATTCCACATGTTGTCAAACTAAGGATAAGGACACTGTAAGACTGGAGTAGGGGAGGCAGGGACAGGGACAGAAGAAAAAAACAAAGCCAGGAGTGAGGTAAACAAACTGATGGCAACATGAGACTTGTTGTAAATTGCGCCATTAATGCTATTTTGATATGGCCTTCAAATATTGATAGCTGTAAAGATTTGACTGGTTTTGCTTTCAAGTTCAGGAATTCCTTGCCCTCTGTAAATGAGACTGTGTCAATATCCACCCATTCCAGAATACCATACCTGCCCTTGTCTGATACTGGTATGACCTCACCCCAACATGATTCCCTCAACTAATCTATCTACCTAATTAGTGATCATCAATCTTTTTCTACCATTTAAGTAGAATAATTTCACCTAATAAAGACAAGTTTATTCACATTTGTGTTGGCTTTAATATTCTTCAAGCCTTTTAATTTTGTTTCTGCCAAAAGGACTTTCACATCTTTTTTTCCAGGAAATTAAGTTATGTGCCCTTAACTTTTTGCTGAAGGCTAACCCAAGGCTAGCTTCAAACCTCAAATCTTTTGTTATAAAGATTTCCCGCTGTGTCCTCCTGGATGTTGTCCCCAAGAGCCAAACACAACATGGCTCACTCAACCACTCTGTCTACCTAATGAGTGATCATCAATCCTTGTTTATCATTTAAGTAAAATCATTTCTCCTAATAAAGACAAGTTTATTCACATTTGTGTTGGCTTTAATATTCTTCAAGCCTTTTACTTTCATTTTTTCCACAAGAAATTCCTCAGTTTTTTTTCCAGGAAATTGAGGTACATGCCCTTAATTTTGCCCTGAAGGCTAACCCAAGGCTAGCTTCAAACCTCAAATCTTTTGTTATAAAGATTTCTTGCTGTGTCCTTCTGGATGTCATCCCCAGGAGCCAAAAACAATAAGACTAAATATCATACAATCTATTATTTCAAGATAACTGCTAAATAAGGATAGGGGCGTCACTGGGCAAGAGGAGGGACAGTAATAGGAGGGGGGACCAATGTCAAGGGGTAAGCTATTCAGGCTGATGGCCAACAAGAGACTAAATCCCATATAATCTATTATTTCAAGATGTCTTCTAGATAAAGATAGAAGCAAAAATGGGTAGAAAAGTGTCACAGTAGTTTCCAAAATGCCTGGTATTACCTGTCCCAATTGCAAAGCTTGGAATTCATAGAAACTATTACCAAAGTTGACCAAATTAACAGATGTGAACCAAACTGTTGATCAGAAATGAGTTACTACTGCCCTGGTTTGTCATCTGGATTCAATTACACTGTGTAAGTAGATACTGATAAATAGACGTAATATGAGAGTCACTCAATACAATCTCATTTATTAGAACAGTCACTAAAAATGATTTAATCAAGGGAGTTTTGTGTACTGGACAAAGTACTCTCTAGATGATATAGACAGAATATAAGACATGTATCAAGGTGGTATTTCTTAGTCAAAAATTGGTACATATTGGAAAATTTTCACTGTTTAACTCTTAAGAGTTGAGTCCTCACTAAATTACTCAATAAACCAAGTATTCTCATGGTCTAAAATTATTTTAAAATTCATCTTGTAGTTGGCCTACTCCGCTAAATTCTGTATAATTTGATACCAAGTCAAACCAATACTGGAAGATGGGGACCCACTGTTGGAACTCTGTTGTTGGTACCTCCTAATGTTACCCCAATGGCTGAGAATATTGATGTCTTTCCTTTAGAATCCAAACCAGAGACAGTGGTTCCTTCTCAATGTCCCAAGTTTTACACAGAAGATACTTTAATTCTCTTCCAGGCCATTTACCTAGGACTTTTCTGGTTAGGTTTAATACTTTTGCTTAGCCTTAGTGTATCCTTTGGGAATTTTAACAAACAGTACCTGAAGCTTTTTTTGGTGGTTAATTATCAACTCCATGTAGATTTGGGTGGTGGTTCCCCACCACATGGAGATTGCTTCCTATTACCTGTCTATTTCTGTCACATTACTCAACTCTTCTACATCTGAGTTTTTGGAAGAAGTTTGTTATGAAATTTTGTTCCTATTCTCCTGTTCTGTCAAGATATCTACATTTACCATGTTCATATGTAAAAGCTCCTTCTTGAGCTTTCAGCTTGGATTATTTTTTTATCTGTGGTTTCTTTCTCCAGCTACAGTGATTGAGACTGGTTTTGCTATTTCCTGGTTCCTTTTTGTCATGTTCTTTTGGCGTTCAGATCATTATCCTGCTCTGCCCACTAACAAAATTCTTGCAAAAGTTGCGCCAGCACTGTCAACCTATTCTGGCTCCACCCTCAGTCATAAATATCAGGTTTATCATGTGGTGACAAAGGTTTCAGTGGATGCTTGTTAATGGTTGTTGTCTGTGGTAGAGCACAACCTACATGTGTTAACCAAGAGTGCATCCTTATACCCTTTGTTAAATACTGCATGTGTATCTATTGAGGAGCTCAAAGTATATTGTAAGCTGTACGCCTTCCAAAAGAGTGCTACTCTGCTTTCAATTTCCTTCCTCAGTTTCTCACCTACTGTCATACAATTGATGTTCTTGAGGTGAATAAACTCTCAGCGTTGTGGTTAGCAGTTGACCAGACTGCCCAGGATTTGGCAGTTTGGGATCCCCTGTTAATCACAACTGAGACCCTGGTAAGCCAAGTCCTTTCTCTGGTCTCAAATTCTTCTGCTACCAAACAAGGTGTGTTGGCAGTCAAAGCCAAACTCATTACTGGCTTCTGGTTTTCTAGTTCTTGACCTGCCACAACTTTTTCTGACCCTGTAAAAGAGCACACCTTGTGTGCATCCTCTCATCCTCAGTTGTCAATCTTGAATAAGCCAGAAGATGGTGAAGAGGTAGTTGCAGCAGCAACTTCTGAAATCTCCCTGGCTATGTTGCAATACGTGCTCCCAACTAAGTTGTCTTGTGTTGAATTGTGTCAGGATACCAAGAGTACTGTGGAGCTCCAGAAGGTGAGAAAGAAGTTGAAGCAGGTACTAGCATGGCCCACAAGATGATGGGACCTAACTTTACCAGGTAGGAAAGGGCCTTCCCGGCCACAGCCCAAGGTCCAGCCGCTGGCAAGGCAGAGTCAATCAATCCTGTGAGCGCCAGATAAAGCACTCCCAGGAATTGAATACTCTGACCAGTGGAATCAGAAGTGTGGGGGGAATGAGATGGTTAGTTTGGGTGTCAGGGGCAGTTCCATGGGGACCAAGTAGGAAGCAGGATTTTTGTACTTCCTGTTGAAGATCAAAGTGTAGATGGTGATTGCTTTGCTGTCACAGAAAATTTGGTAGGGTTCCTTGGGGGCGTTTGGGCAGGTGTACCACTGCAATTCTTCCAAGGTCCAGGGTTTGTGATCACAATTTGGGGGATACTCAGTGAAATGCACAGGGCCAAATTGAGTGTTAGGTGGGTGGTAGTAGTCAAAGGCTTTGGGTTTATCAACTGGAGTCTGACTATCTATTCCAGTAGAGGGGTGCTGACGCTTGGGTGTATGCAGATGGAAGAGTACAAAAATAGGTATGGAAACAGATTGGTGAACCAAAGGTTCATAATAACTTTATTTGGTAAGGATAATAATACAGAAATTTTTCAAGTGCTTCTGATTTATATACTTACTCACATTCAGGTGCCTCTGGGCATTTTTCTGGTGCTATCTGTGTGGCAAGGCTTAGAATCTCAGGTTCTGCTGTTTGGTTGGCTTCTTCATGGTCATTTTTAGGGTTTTCAGGAACAGTTGTTTGGCTTTTTGGTGGTCCATCTTGGCTTGGCTGGCCATTGACTCTGGCAGGTTTAGCTTCTGGGGTTATGGGGGCTTTCCCAATTTGATCACCATTTTTGGACTGGCTTGACAGGCTCTCTTGAGCCCAAAGAACTTGATTAAAAAGGGATCCCCAATTGGGGACCTCAAATTACTTAATGGAGGGTGGGCTTAATCTGGGTTTACTGAGCAGCTAAAAATAGCCTGCCCAGGCCCAGCCAAACCCACCAAGGCTTGGGCATAGATTTTGGGGCCCAAAACGGGCCCCTCAGCTATCACCAGGACAGGAATGATTCCTGTACCTGGATTTGCTTTGAAAAGCAAAAATCCAGGTGCAGGTGGATCTTCCCCGCCCACTAGCCCCACCTGGTGGCGTGGAGCGGGTTCAATTCCCGCCCGGGGCTTTGAAACTGTTACTTTTGTAACAAATTGGGTGAGTTACTAATGGTTTCTATTGAATGCAACCACCCCATTCTTCCTGAGTGGTTCAAAAAATGATTGAATGTTACTTTCAAGAGCATCCTGTCTCCTTAGCCACAGTTTTTACAACCAAAGAGAATCAAGATCCTGCTGAGGTTGCTTTGTTTGCAGCAAATAAATCTACTTCTGGTTACTTCTTGTTTTTTATAACATTGATAATGGTCAAACTATCTGTCATGTTATGAGGTGCAGCACAGACACACAACAGGAAATCCTAACCTTAGGATTGGATTCATACTAAGTCTTGGTTAGATGACAGGACAACAGCGCCCATGTTGACACTAAAAATGTTGACAGTGGCCATGTTGACACTTTTAATGTCAACACTATAGTAAAGTGACGACCTGGTTTTACTTAATGTCGTTTCCTGGATGTCGACACTTTTTTAATTAACGGCACACTTTACCCTGAACATTTTTAATATAAAAAATTATTACAAAAATACTTTATTATATTAAAATGACTCCAGGAAGCTCAAAAATGCAATAAAAAAATACTATAAGTAATAAGAATAAGGAGATATAAGCAACTATTTTTCAGTTTACTATGTAAATTACACTCTTTATTATAAAATTATTTTTTATTCCCATAAAAATTAAAATTCCAATGAACGAAAAATAAAGATATATATAAGATATCTTAATAACTACAAAATATAAGAAAATTCTAATTTTAATTTATTTTACTTTTTTATAAGCATAACTGAAATTATCTCATAGCTTAAAGATAAATTAACAAAATATAAGATATTTCTTACTAAACCATACTGAAACTAAACATAAAGCTTACCATTTATACCTAAAAAGATTAGTACTATCCAAAAAAATTAAAAAATTTAAAGTTTAAAAGTAAAAATATATATAGGCAAAACAAAGCAAAGTTTATTTGGCTAATTAAAGCCACCAGCAAGAGCAGTGGCAAAATCTTCAAGGTACTTATTTATCTCCGCCACCTTGTACTTCTTCTTCACTACCTTCTGCACGCCCTCCTGGTAGTCTTGCTCCTTGGACTTCCTCTTCTTGGGGGCCAACCAGTTGGCCAGGTTGCAGAACTTGGAGACAGTCAGGGCCTGCTCCTCTTGTAGCTTGGAGAAGAACTTGTTGAACTTGGGGTTGGTCCCAAACTTCACCTTCAGGTGCTTATGCCAAACCTCAAGGCTAGAGGTGGTCTTCATCTCCCCCTTGAGGCAGGCACCTTGACAGTTCCAAGGGGCAGTGGCCCCACTCTTACCTCTCCGGGAAGTCATCTTCTTGCCCACCCATTGCCGCTCAAAGTACTCCAGGTAGCCTTCAAAGATGATGGAGTGCTTCTTGATATAAGCATCCTCCTGGAGGGCCTCAAAGCCAAGCCCAGTATGCTCCAGGAGCACAAAAGCCAAGGCAGCAAACTGGGTCAGGGCAAAGCAGCACTTCCCCTTACCATTGTTAAGATACTTGTCAAAAAGGTCCTTCTCATTCTTGAGATTCTTGACAATGACCTGCCAAAAATGGAAGAAGCAGCCCGGGACTTCTCCATTGAAGGTGGCCTGGAAGGCTCTGAACTGAGCCTGCTCAAAGTCCATAATGATCTCCTTTGGCCCAAGTGAGCGCGCATGAGCTAGCTGCTCAGCGGCTAAGGTTGCCTCATCCTTCTCAGCGGAGGAGGGATTGGCCCTTGTGGTGTGGGTGGGAGGGGGGAGCTGGTTGGTGGGAAGGGAGCTCAAAGCATCCTGGACAATCTTGAAAGCTCTGGCATAGACCTCTGTCTTGGCACCAGGAAGGAGAAAGAACACAAGAGGGATGACCTGGTCATTGAACTGCCCATGCAGGACCCAAAGCTGCTTGAAGAGAGGGGGGCAAGTAGCAAATGTTCCATCACACAGCCAGGTGGTAGCAGTGTTCAGCTGCTCCAGGTTTTGGCTTATGGCGTAGGCTACAATCCTATCCTCCACTTCCTGCCCATTGTCATGGAGCAGGAACATCTCACCATACTCTGTCTTCTTGAGGGCATCAGTGAGGACCAGGTCCTTGATGTTGGTGGCACTCTTGGCCAGGGGATTTGAGGCTTGACGCCTATCACTCACAAACTTGACCAACTGGGTGTGAGTAGGGACCCTCTTGAGGTTGGTAGGGGTCAGGTACTTGCAAGCAAGTACAGCCAGCTGGGTGGCAGAAAGGTCTTTGGAAGTGGGCATAATCTGCACCAGATACCACTTCAGGAGGCAGGAGATGGTAGTGTTGGGCATGATGCAGGCATGCTTGCCCTTTATGGTTTGGACCAGGTCCCAGCGCTCAGTGTTGAGCCACACTGGACAAGAGCGGTCCTCCAGGTATAATGGTAGCTCTTAAAGCCCCGGTTGGCATTGTTGCATGAGAAGATGTATCCATTGGCCACCATGGCCGACCCACCTTTAAAACTAATGATGGGGAAAACTTGGGTAGGGTGGAAGGAACCTTGAACTTGCCATCAACGTTGCAGATGTTGTGGGCCACAAGAGGGTCCCAAGGGCCAGCAGGAGCATGGCGGAAGCCAGGGAAGTAATTGGGGCAGGGCTTCAAATCATCCCCAGATGAGCTTGAAGGGGGAGAGTTTGGCAGGGGTGAGGAAGCAGAAGGGGGCTTGTTGTGGTGCTCCTCATGTGCAGGAGACTTATCCTTGGGTGGGGACTTTTGGGCTGAGCGCTTCTTCTTGGTTGGATCCTTGTCAGAAGCCGAGTTGTAAAAACTGTGCTCTGTAAGAGAGCCATCAGTTTCCTCTCCCCCAGTGGAATGAGCAGGACTCTTCTCAGGAGAGGGCTCAGGGGAGGGCTTGGGGGATGGTTTGGGGGTGGCCTTCTTTGACAAGACAGGCTTCTTCTTGGTGGCTTTGGTGGGCTTGGAGGGACGCTTGGTATCCTTTGGCTGCTTAGAGGTGTTCTTGTCCTAAAATAATAAGTAAAATGGTTTAAAATAAAGCAAAGTATGTAAAAAAACAAAACAACTTAAAAAGCATAATATATAAAAGTAAATTTTAGATGGTTTTTCTTGGCATTTAAATATTAAAAATTATTTGTATGGTTTTAATTTTATTAAATTTATAAATAACAGGATAAAAGTTGATAGAAATATGTGAAATTATTATATTTAGATATTGATTTTATTTTAAAAATTAAAAAAAATATGAAAGAGCAAAGTCAAAAATACAACATATCAAAAAATGAGAATTTTTTATTATATAAAACATAAAGTTTTATATGAGAAGTGAAAAGCGTTGACATTATGATTGTCAATTAGTAAAAAAAGCTGAATTCTCACTGTCAATTACAAAAATTGTAGACATTATTTTTGACAACATTCTCACTGTTGACATTATTTTGAAAATTTACTATGAAAAAACATAGTACACTTAATTAAATTTATGCGGGCTAGCAAAAAATTAACTGTTTCCTGTGTATTTTTGTTCACATATAAAAATTAAAAAAACATATAAAAATAAGTTAAAAAAGGATCAAGGTTCTTTATTTCTTTATTAAAAATTATATTTGGGTAGTGAGAATATGATATTTTACCATTGTGCTTATATGAAGTTATTAAGAAGTTGTATTCAAGTATTAAAAAGGGTAAAGTGTCAACAACATCACTTACAACATTCTTTATATGAGGTGGCATATTAATCTAGGCTTAATTGCGCCACTCTAATTTGCTTAACTCCACCCTGGGGGGTGATCACAAGCAAATAAACGACATTTACAAGTGTCAACATTATTTTTAATAATAAATTCTATAGTAACTTACATAGTAAGTTACGCTTAAATTATTGGATCACTGTTAGCATCCAATCCACTTAATATATTAAAGCTGTAATAAGTGCCACATATATATTTATAACATGAACATTCCAACAATCAAATACATGTGCACTGTGTTTTTCAATATAATAATTCAATAAAAAAATATTTTTAAATGCACACTTATTTTTTTACTGTAGATGCTTCAGTTTTGTTATTAAAAATAAGTTCAGCTTAAAAAGTGTCGACATTGACACTTTTACGCTGTGAAATCAAATAAAAAATAAACTAATTTTATTAGTAAATGTAAAGGAAAAATCAGGTTAAATCAAGTTTTTTATTAAGCTTAATATTAAATTGTGTCAAGATGGCCACAATTTTGTTGTGTTTTCTGGGTTTGCACCCCTGAACGCTTTAAAAAAAAGAATTAAGCTAGTGCAACTAGCAAAAAACATAGGAGATTTAGAGTTTCAAGTCAACAGTGGCCATGTTGACAAAGTGTTGACATGGGCGCTGTTGCCAATGACAGGGAAGGCAAATGTGTTTAACTTGCAACCCTGGAAGGATAATCTTTACTAGTTGTGGTTAGAGAGAGGCGCAGAAGTACAGAAGACACAAAGACAAAAATGTGAATAGAACTTAATTTTATTGGCAAATAAGGAAATGTAATATATAGTGGTTGAGAATACAACAAAACACTACCAGGACGGTAGGATCACTTGACACTAGCCTTAATGGGGCAAGTGAGTTGCACAACAATCAGGAAGCCAAACAATTGCATTTCCTGAATTGATCATCAACTCATTTTGAGTAGCAAAAGCAAAAGCAAGAGATTTGTCCTCAAAATGGCCCACCAAAGGCGAAATCAAAATACTGTGAATAGCAGCATTCACAACATTGCCCTCCTCTAGATTGGCCTTAGGGGGGTGATATTTACAAAGGAAATTTGCGTGCACTTGAGCAAAAGGACGCCACTAGACAGGGGCTTTACAGTGTATTCAGATTCTTATTTAAAGGTTACTTCTAAAGGGCCAATCCACAGAGAGTCCAACTTATGTGCAAACCACCTACTCTGTGTTGATAGTAAAGTACATGGTCACCAACATCAAATTCAGGCAGGGGGAGCAACCAGAATTATCAGGAGAGAGCTCAAGCATCTTAGTCTTATATGCGGAAGTGTAAGCAGTGGCTTGAATACCAATTATTTGGTTGACTAAATCTTTGATGTGGTTGTCAGGATTCATGGCCTTATCCAAGGTGAGCAGGGGGGGCCCCAAGAGGAATGGGGTAGTAGCTTCTAGCCCATATAGCATAGCAAAGGGGGAATATCCAGTGACACAATGTTTGCTAAGGCGGTATGCAAAGAGGGCAGCAGGTAAGTACAAGTCCCAATTAGCAGCGTCAGAGTAGGAGAGCTTTCTCATGATAGAGACCAGTGTTGAATTTGCACGCTTGACAGCCCCATTGATAGAAGGGTTGTAGGGGGCAGAGAAGGACTGGTGGGACCCCAAAGCTTTGACAACAGAGGTTACCAGCTTGGCATTGAAGTTAGTCCCATTATCTGAGAGCAACACTTGAGGACAGCCATGTCAATAGAAAACATCTTGTAGCAGGAAGGCAGCAGTTGTCTTAGCCGTGATGTCCTTTGTAGGGCAAGCCTCACCCCAATTGCTAAAGTGATTGACAGCAACCAGAATTAAGCAACACCCAGAACAAGAGCAGCAAAGAGGACCTACTGCTTCAATGCTAAGATTGTGAAAGGCATATTGAGGGGGGGACTAATTTAAACTTGTGGGCAGCAGCTTGAGGCCGCTGTAGCTGGCAGTTGTGACAACTAGCAATGACATCTGGGATTAGCAGGCAAAAGTTCTCCCAAAAGTAGTTCTTCTGACGCCAGTCAAAGGTCTTGGCAATGCCTCCATGCCCAGTTTCTTTATGGGCTTGTGACACCAATGAGAGGCAAAGACTGGGCTGTACATAAGGCAGATACTGGTCTCACACTTTTTTGAAGAGCTGATTGTTGTGTATAAGAATATCTTTGGATAGCTTGGACAAGGCCAGTTGTACCTCTTCTGTCTCACTTTCCCAAGAAGAAGGATACCCAATTAGTTTGTATAATTGGTTGGCCTCTGCAGGGTGCAAAGAAAGAATAGGTATTCTGGAGAGCCCATCAGCGTTCTGATGTTGAATTCCAGGGCAATGGAGCACCACGAAGCTGTATCCCTGCAGGCGTAAAGCCCATCTAGCTAGGAGTCCTTCAGGTTCCTTGAGCTGCTGTAACCATTTGAGAGAAGCGTGGTCAGTGACAACTGTGAACTGGGTGCCGTATATGTAATAAAAAACTGCTTGACTGCATGCAACATGGCAAGGAACTCCTTCTCTGTGACACCATAATTCTTCTCATACTTGTTTAATACATGGGAATTGTAAGCCACAGGATGGTCTACACCCTTGTTGTCCAGTTGGGCCAGAATGGCTCCAATAGCTAAATCACTAGCATCAGTAAACATGATGAAATCCTTGTCATAGTCAGGATACACTAGGATTGGCGCCTCTTTGAGTTTTTGCTTAAGGGTCTCAAAGGCTTGCTACTGACTAGCGGTCCACTCAAAGGGAACATTAAATAGAAGCTGGACTAATGGTTCACTAGTATTGGAAAAGTCAGGGATGAACTGCCTGTAATAGCCCGTCATCCCCAGGAAGACTTGTACTTCTTGCAAGTTGGTGGGCAGAAGCATAATGTCAATGACTTCAACCTTCTTAGTCATTGGGAGAATCCCTGTCTGGGTTAGTTCATGGCCCAAGAACTCAAGACGTTCTTTAAAGAAGGCGCACTTGGAAGGCTTCAGTTTGAGGCCAGCTTCTCAGATCTTCACAAAAACCTCTTTGAGATTAGCCAGGTGATTGGTGAAGGTAGCGCTGAAGACCGTTATATCATCCAAATACACTAGGACGCACGTCAACTTCAAGTCACAAAGGATGGAGTTCATGGCTCTTTGGAAGGTGGTTGGGGCATTGCAAAGTCCCTTTGGCATGAAAGTAGGCTCAAAAAGCCCTTCAGAAGTAGTGAGCGCGGCTTCTGATGATCCTTGGGGGATAGGTCAACTTGCCAGTATCCAGACGCCAGGTCCATGGCAGAGAAGAACTTAGAACCTCCAAGACGTCAGAGAGCGTCATCAATACTTGGCAAGGGGTATGAGTCCTTTCTGGTCAAAGAGTTCAGCCAGCAGTAGTCCATCACAACACAATGACCCCCATCCTTCTTCTTTAAGATGAGTAGTGGGGAAGCCCAAGGACTTTGGGAAGGTGCCAGCAGTACAGCATCTAGCAGTTGTTTGAGCTCCTTAAATACTTGGGCGTCTTCCACACAGCTGTGGTGATATGGTTTAGCACGGAAGGGGGGAGCGTCACCAGTGTCTATCTGATGGATAACACCTTTGGCTAACCCATAGTTGGTACTGTCCTTGGCAAAGATGTTGGAAAATTGGTCAAATAAATCTACACCTCTTTCTGTTTAACCGAGGACAGTTGAGGAAAGTCTTGTGCAGTGAACAGAGATAGGACTTATGGCTCATCCTCTGGTTGGTTAAAGTCTTGAAATGTGCCAAAAGAATGAAGGGACAGGACGTCAGGAGTTCCCAACAACTTGCCATATCCAACAAACTGTCCCCTAGATACGGTCATGGGGATTGCAGTCAGGTTGGCTATCAACAACTGAACAGGGTCTTTATGAGAGACATCTAGGATCCCAGGACAGAGGTAAGGTTTGGTGCGTCCTAAGGAGGGGGGGAGAGTACAACTCCAAGAAGGTGCGTTCAGGTAGTTCATATGATATCTGGGAGTCCAGGATGGCCTGCAACCCAGGTGGGATGGTAACAGTAGACGTGGCTAGGAGAGGGATCCCTTCAGACGCAGGACAAGCCATGGGTGGAAACTTCATGTTTGAAGAGTGGGTGCAATACTTGAGGTTGAAAACCCCAGTGGGGTATTCCAAGGCGCAGGTTTTGAGGGGGTTCCCCAGAACCTTCACTGCTCTTCAAAGATTAAAGGGACTTCGTATCCTAGAATAGAGAGGTAGCCATCTTTCAAGTTGATTATCCCATTATATTCCCTAAGGAACTGGGTGCCAACTAGGAGATTGTAACTCTTGTTCTCCAGGACAACTGCTGGCGCGGATAGGAGAAGCTTGCCAAACTGCATGGGCAGAGCAGAGAAAGCCCTATGGTGCAGGTTATAGACAGTCCAGCCGTGTCATACAACTGGTGATAATTAAGGCCAGGGGCAAGTTTGAGTTTCTTCACAAGCTTGGAGGATACAACATTGACTGGCAAGCCAGTATCTAGAACTGCCTTAACCTTCACTTTTTGATTGGATATCTCTACTCAAGTGGTAGTGCAACCAATGGGGGAAAGACAGACAGGATAACTTGAGCCTCTGCTAGTTTTTTATCCCACTTCTCAATCATACATCTTAATCCCAGGAACCCCTTATAAACAGTCTGGAGGGAGAGCAAAACATACACATTCTTGAAGACAGCATCAGCAACCTCAGCAACCTCAGCAGCTTCTTCTGACAGCTCCACTAGCATGGGGGACCTCTTGGCCTGAGTGAGGTAAGGGCACAAAACAATCTCTTTAGCCTCAGGAAGAGGCTTAGCAGTAGTTGTAGTCTTTCCTGAGCATAACTTATAGGGAACTACAATGGTTTTGGGAACAGCCAGAACAGAGTACCCATATGCATCAGTGTTGTCAATATCAGAATCATACAGGTCAGAATCATTGGAGATATTGTGAAATAGGAGGATAATAGGGGGAGCCTCATTATCAGCAGGCTCATATTCAGCCATAGAGGGAGGGATTGAAAGAGACTAGGAAGAACTGTCAACCAAGAGCGTCTCTGCCTCTAGGTTGACTGTTATTTTCCCGCCTGTTCCTTTGGATTAGCTCCTTCAACCCACAGATTAGTGCAGACTCAAGAATGATGACCTATCTGACCACCGTTGTGGCAACCTTGGCGTCAAGGAGGATTCTGTGAATTCATATTAAGAATGCAAGGACCACAGGCAGATGAACCAGAGTTAGAAACAGCTCAACTTTTCCTGAAAACGGCACCAGAGTGGGTAAGATGCATATCCTGTAACAGCGTCTTTATGCTCTTCATGGAGGAAAGCATGGCCTTATGGGCTTTGAAGTGAAGGCACAGAAGTTGATTAACTTTGAGGGCTTGAGCGCAAGCCATGTAGGCTTCATGGGCTGTCAACTGTCTGCTTGTAATCAATTGCTGTCCTTTCATGTAGAATCTGTCTGCAAACTTGGCTAGTGTCTCCTTAGGCTTAAAAGCAATGCACATGAAGGCATCCTTTTTCACTTCTAGGCTAAGGTCATCACCAAACTCATCAATCAAAAGCTGTTTCATATCTTCCCACGTCTCAATGGAGGGTAGTTCTGGCACAACTACCTATTGGCAGGTTGGGTGTAGACAGGTCAGGATGTGTTCCTTTTTGACATCATCTGATGCTCTTTGCATGGCAGTTTCATAGATAGTTAGAAAAGCTGCTATGGTCAAGGTTCAGGGGTCAAAGACATGCTTAAAGGTAGGCTTAAAATGTGCCTTGGGAGTTGGACCACCATTGTTGCTATCAAGTACGTTAATACATGGGTAAAAATCTGCCTCAGATTCTGAGGGGGATTGTCTAGCCCATAGCTGGCAAACTCTTTCTTCAAGGGTGGTAAGAGTCTCAACAGCACGGGCCCCAGTATTGGCAGCTTGAGTGGTCTGTTGAACAGTAGCGTCTAAGCGTTGACCCTGGGTGGTCACTATTGTGGAGAGTTCAGCCAGACAGGAAGTAAGGGATGGCCCCACCAAGAGGCAAGGGGCAAACCTATCATTTACGGATTCAATTACTTCATTCATCTCTTGTACGTCTCTATCCAGCTCAGCGTGGTCCCGCTTCAATTGATCCACCTCATTAGCTAGGGCAATTAATTCCCTAGCGCATTGAATTTGAGGTGCTCCAGATAAACCAGAGCAGCAGCCATCTTCATTGACAACCCCAACTGGACTAGCAGCAGTTGCCATCATTGCACGTAGGGCAGCAAGTTCTTGCTGTAGCTCTGCAACTTGGGTAGTCAGTTCAAGAACCTGGGGGTCAGGTTGAGGCGTCTCAGCAGGACGTCCCTGACTGCAAGTAGTTGAACGTAGCTCTCAGATGGTGTCCCATATTCTCTGTTCCCTATCCACCAAGTCATCAGAAGGGGGAGAGGGCGGAACATCTGGCTTGGGCGTAGATAGCTCATTTACTTGACTCTGGAGTTTGGCTATGGCAGCAGCGGTGGCTGCTCTCTCTTGTTCAAATGCAGTACTGAGTTCATTAAGGCCTCTAGCAGCAAAGTCTGCTACCTGCTGTAGCTACTCAAAGGAATATGTACTGAAGGCATTGAGCTGTTGCACAAGTTGCTTGAAGTCAGTGAGATAAGTATTTAAGGTGGAATCCACCTGAGTTTGCCAGGGTTGTTCTAGCTGTTAGAACTTGTGTAGACGTTCTCTCACGTATATAGAGATAGTCTGGCACATTTGTTCAATAGAATTAAATAAACAAGCCTGGGAGGTGGCAGAGTTGCATTGATTTTCAGATACAAAGAAAAACAGGGAATGGATCCACTGTTGATAGGCTGCAAACTGGTCCCAGTGATGAGTAACCACAGATTGCAGAGACAAGATTTCTTGGACGTGGAGCCCCAACACCATTTGATGGTGGACCAAGGCAGGCTGCACAAAGGATGATGGCAAGTGTTCAGCGGAGCCAGCCGCTGAGAGGAGATGTTGTGGAAATTGAGGAGCCACAATTAACTCATAGTATTTGGCACGGCTAAACTGTAGCTGAAAGCAAGGGATGGCCCTGTCCTGAGCTATCCCAAGGGCTACCAACATGACTTGATCTAATTCAGGGGTACCCATGGGGTAAGCAACTAGGCAGGGACCATTCACAAAGCTCAGTACTGTGGGGGTAATAGGCTGGTCAGCAATATCTTCCTCAATAGGAGGACTGGTTATTTCAGGTGAAGTTGGCTCCTGTATAGGCGGAGGCAAAGGACCTGAAAACGTGGATGCAAAGGGGGAACCAAGGGGCTTACAGCCCCTGTAGTGAGCACCATTTTTGTCATGTTCTGAGGTGCGGCACAGACACACAAGGGAAATCCTAACCTTAGGATTGGATTTGTACTAAGTCTTGGTTAGATGACAGGGAAGGCAAATGTGTTTACCTTGCAACCCTGGAAGGATAATCTCTACTAGTTGTGGCTAGAGAGAGGCGCGGAAGTACAGAAGACACAAAGACAAAAATGTGAATAGAACTTAATTTTATTGGCAAATAAGAAAATGGAATATATAGTGGTTGAGAATACCACAAAACATTACCAGGACTGTAGGATCACTTGCCACCAGCATTAGTGGGGCGAGTGAGTTGCGCAAGGATCAGGAAACCAAACAATTGCATTTCCTGAATTGGTCATCAACTCATTTTGAGTAGCAAAAGCAAAAGCAAGAGATTTGTCCTCAAAATGGCCCACCAAAGGCAAAATCAAAATAATGTGAATAGCAGCATTCATGACACTATCTTTTGTCCTGCAACTTTGTTGGATAATAGTGCTTCTGAGAACTTAATGAGATTTGGAGACTGCAGATTTATTGCAGTTGAAGTATCATCCTGGCATGTTGATCAGAGGGGGGAATGTTAAATGTTCCCATCTTTCCAATTGAAAAAGCCAGTGTTACTTTCTGTCACAGGTAAGACCTTTACTGCTCAATTATTCATATGCTCTACTCTTATGTACCCTATCATCTTAGGAGTAGGCTGGTGGCGGGACCATAAAGTATCAACTCTGCTTAAGGAAAATGCATTGCAAGTGGACCACTCTTCCAGCATTACCATTTGAATACTGTTATTGTATATGTCAGAATTAGAGCAGTTGTCACAGACAATTCAGTTGATTCCTGTTCCTACTCCTGTGAGTTCAGACTTACTGGCATGCCTTCAGCCTGGGCTGCAGCATTTGACGCTACTAGGAGCAAGATTCTACCCAAGCATACTCAGGTTGACTTTGACTTTAAAGTTACTGTTGACCTGATTTGTATTGCGTCTCCTATTTACCCTTTGACTTTAAAGGAGGACACATGCTTGGAAGAGTAGACTTGTGACATGTTGGCTAAGGGATACATATTCAAGAGGGCTTTTAAACTTTACTCTATGTTGCTGTTTGTCCAAAAATCCAATGGGACTCTTAGACCTTGTGTTGACTATGGAAATTCAAACAACATCACAATCCCTGATCCCTACACTTTGCCTTTAGAAGCACAAATTTCTTGGTGTGTTAAGAAGGAAAAGGTATTCTCAAAACTTGATCTCTTGAATGAATTCAATCAGATTAGGATTGCAGAGGGAATGAAGTGATTGACGGTGTTCAGAACAAAGAAAGGTATCTTTAAGTTCTGTGTTATACCTTTTGGATTGAAGAATACTCTGGCTTGCTTTCAGAGGTTAATTGATTCAGTTTTGGGAGATCTCATGGGTGTATGTGCCATTGCGTACATGGACAGCATCTTAGTGTTCTCTCCAGATGAGGAGTCTCATAAGGCCCATCTATCAGCAGTTGTAGAGCGTATCCTTCAGACTAATTTAATCTTTAAGCAAAGTAAGTGTGAATTCCATCAACATAAGGTTATCTTTCTGGGGAACATAATCTTTGAGGATGGTCACACTATTTCCCCTGATAAGGAGGCAACAGTTTGTGAGTACACAACTCCTGTGACAGTATCTCAACTCTGTAGATTCTTGAGCGCCTGTAATTTCTTAAAGTTATTTACTCCAAATCTGTCTGAGGTAGCAGTTCCTTTGTATTCTGCCAGTGGGAAGACAAATCTTTAATGGACACCTGAGTGTGCAGAAGCATTCTTAGCACTCAAGGTTCTCCTGTTGTTGTCTCCTGTATTGCTGCATGTAGATCCAGAGCTTCAATTTGTGGTATCTACAGACGCTTCTAAATACACTGTGGTAGAGATGTTGGTGCAAACTGCTAGTGACAGCATTGAAAGACTGGTGGGGTATTTATCTCAGAGAATTTAGGTGTATGAAAAAAATTATATGATCTACAACAAGGAGTTGTTGGCAGTTGTGGAATCTCTGAAGCATTGGCATCATCATCTGATGTTGGCACGTCATCTTTTTACAGTAAGAACTGATCATAAGGCCCTCTTGTATTATTGCCAACCCAGAGGGTTACCAGGTTGTCAATCCAGATGGCATGGTGACTTGACAAGATACAAGTTTATCAAAGAGATAGAGAACTACTTGGCCAATGCCTTGAGCAGGAATCCTTCTCACCTCCCTGATAAAAGTTTGGATGTCAAGTTCAACACACATACTTTAATTCCAGATGAGGCTGTAGTTCCCTTTGTGCTGACTTTACCTGCTACACTTTCCACCATGTTGCAACTGAGTTTCCAGACTTGTCTGCCAACATATCTCACAATACACCTGGGGCGCTCAATGAGCTGTCCCTTGACATATATAAATACACAAACCAATCTGATGGCAATGTCAAACTGTGGGCACTTTCTCCTAATTAGGAGCGTTGCCAATTTGACCTGCTGATCCTGCACAAGTTATTCTTTGGCTCTAATCCTTACATGGAACATGCCACCCCCTTGTGGCCCAGTGGCTTTCCCCCATATAGTATATTAATTGCAGTATTCTATAATAAAAATACCTTATTCTTATTATCCCTGTCCTTTCTATTGGACTGTTGTCTTCCCCAATTCCAAATACTGAATCCTCATTGGTTCAGTTGCAACAGTGGTAGAAGCAGTAGGTTCACAACTTACCTAAAGAGAAAATTCCCCCAAGAAAGGACAGAGTACAGGCCATATGGCTACTCCCCACCAATAAACCTTCCTGCCAATCCCCAACAGGTACATCATCTATCAAGATCAGCTGGTACTTACGAGTGTGTACAACCAACTCTGCCTTGGGTAGCACAGCACTAGTGTCACTCCTCACCAGTCAGATTATTGTAACACATGCTCAACCTCCAGTTGGAAACCTTTACAGGTGGCGTGGAAGGGGCTGAAATTGTCAGTTGGCTCCACTCCACCAAGACCTGCCTCTGTTTATGTCAGGTACCTGAGCCTATATGGGTTGTCACTGCTTCAGACTGCCTTAAGAGACCTGCTGCAGTTTGGTTCACCACCTGGACCAGTCAAGAGATAGAAATCACCTGGGCGTCATTCAGAGATGCTGCAAAGTCCCGCTACAGTGAGACTTTCTTGCCCATCAAGGTAGGGACTCCCCTCCTGGCTATCAAACAGGCTGGGTCCGTTCCTGAATACCTTGCTGCCTGGCAGCAAGCACTTTCCGCCGCCCCAGAAGCCATGACTGAAGTAATGCCATGCTCCTTACCTTGATTGTTAATGGGCTCAAACCCCATATCTGCAAGTGGGTTCCTGTAGGTTGTTGCACCTCTATCAATGACTGCTATAAAACCATTGTGGAGGCTAATAATCAAGCTTCAATGGGTTTCTGCCGCTCCAATGACGCACCACTCCAACCTCATTCCACACCTGGCAGTGCTCACAGCCAAGTAGGTTGCAGCCAACCACACCAACAGGAAAATGGGGTTAAGCACCCCCACAAAGGGGAACTCCAGTTAGCACAAATTGAGGACCAGGGAAAAGCCTGGGGGTTGTAGTTATGACAGTTCTACAACCCCACTTGACCCTCACTCTCAATCCCTCCTAGCAAAGAACCCCTGCAACTACAACATTCACAAAGTTGAAAACCTCAATGTCTTCCAAGTTCATAGCAATGACTCCATACTTCAATCCAGTCACTCTCCAAATAAAGTAACTTGCTTGTCCTATCCCTTTTTTTTACATGGGAACACCCACAAACTACTAGTAGATACTGGGGCCAATCACACTATGGTTGACCAGATGTTTGCAGACACTCAACAACTAGACCAAGAGCCAAGAAGGTTCAAGGCAGTACGGGTGGCTGATTCCCAAAGAGTGGAAATTACCCATGAGACAGTGACCTTTTCTGTGAGAATGGGGAAAGTCCAGGTTAAGCTCTATGAACCAATCATGGCAGGGCTCAGTCACAATGTCATTGCTGGCCTTGACTGGCTTTGTCATAACTGTCCCTACATTGACTGAGATACGTCTGTAATTAACCTCAATAGAAATGGGGTTGGTTTTCAGATATATCCTGTCAAAATGAGTAAGCTACTTCACAATAATGTGTTTGCCAGAATAACAGAAAAAGGCTCATACAATTTCAAGGGGGGAAACTAGACTTCACGCAATGCTCAGTCAAAGTTATCTGCGCAGAACCACCTGCAGCTCTTCCCTTGACTACTCCACCTCCACCAGGACTTGCCACTCTCCTCAAGGAGTATAAGGACGTTTTCAGTGAAACACTTGACCAACTACCCCCTTCTCAAGAAGTCCAGCATGCTGTAAAGCTACAAGGGTTGCTTCCCAAGGCGCACCCCTCTATTGCTTTACACTAAAAGAAGATGAAACCCTTTTCCAGCACCTTGTAGCCACACTTAATAAGGGCTTCATACTCCCCTTGCTGTCTCCATACAGGGCAGATGTCTTCTTTGTAGCAAAGAAGGACAGGTCTCTTTACCTGGTCACAGATTACCGCGCCTTAAATGAGGTGACTACTGAGAATAAATAACCCCTGCCGTAGATTGACAGCCTGTTTGACAGCCTGTTTGACACACTTGCGGGTGCAAAAGTCTTTAGCAAGATAGATCTCACCGCGGGGTATAACCAGGTCCGCATTACACCAGGGGATGAAGCAAAAACTTCTTTCTGAACACACTACAAGTTGTTTGAGTGCCAGGTAATGACTTTGGAATGACCAACACTCCTTCCACCTTTGCCATGTTAATGAAAAAAGCATATAAGGAATTGATTGGAAAGTGTGTTGTTGTGTACCTTGACAACATTATTGTCTTCAGTCAAGATCAAACCACACACCTCCAACACCTCTTTACTGTCCTTGACACCCTTCAGAAAACCCAGTTGAAGGCTAAGTCCTCCTAACGTGAATTCCTCTAGTCAGAGCTCTTGTTACTTGGGCACACCATTTCTGCCCAAGGGATAAAGCCTGACCCTGCCAAGATTAAGCCAATCACACGCATGCCACCTCCCACTGATGTGGGCCAGGTATGTACCTTCTTAGGCATGGCTGCCTATGTGCGTAAATTTATCCCTAATTGCAGAGAACTTATTTAACCTCTCACCAAGCTCTTGAATACTAAACAGAGATTCCATTGGACCCTTCCAGAGATCAAGCCTTTGAGACGTTAAAGCAGAGACTTACAACTGCACCTGTATTACAGTTTCCCAATTGAAACTACCAATACAAACTTGAGACTGATGCCTCTGACAGAACCATAGGGGTGTGTTACAGATAGAAGCTGACAAGGGCGTCTTCCTCCCTGTGGCATAAAAATCCAGGAAGCTCACTGTCTCAGAACAACATTACCCAATTCACGACAAGGAGTTAGCAGCAATTGTGCACTTCATCAAGAAGCGGCGCTGTTACTTGGAAGGGGCCACCTTTCCACCCCGTGTCCTGACAGATCACAAGTCACTCCAATACTTCAACATGCAGTTCCACTTGACACGCAGCCAAGCAGGCTGGGTTGAGCGCCTATCTCCTTACCAGTTGCGTATCAAATACAAGCCTGGGAAAGAGCTCATCATGGCAGATGCTCTCTCAAGGCTCTACATGGCGTCCATCACGGGGACAATAGTTTGGACCCCAGTTGGCCAATACTTTACCTCTGAACTGAAGCAAAGCGCTATGAATGTCTAAATTTGGTAACCATATCCAAACTGAAGGACAATGGAAGTCAGTTCACCACCAATGCAGGCAATGTCTGCTGCCGCGTTCAGAGACAGGAGAAAAGACACCCTATATTCCCACCACACAGCGAGGTGACACCATACTACACTAACACCACACCTTAGCCCATATCAGAGGAAGAAACCTCTTTGAAATCATGAAACATAAGGTTTGGTGGCCGCGTATGCGCCAAGACATCTTGGATCTCCTCAAGACATGTGTGTTGTGTGAAAAGAAAGCATCAAAGCCTGCACCCCCAAGTCTGTCCTACCTATTAAGTCCATGGAACCCTTTAAGCAGTGGGCCCTCAGCATTATTGGACCTCTCCCCAAAGACAGACTTGGGAAGAAATATATCATCACAGCCATTGACTATTTCACCTGTTGGCCAGTAGTGTGGGCAACCACTAATCACACCACCACCATCACTTGCTTCATTGGCAAGAAAATTGTGGCCTGTTTTGGACGACCTAAACACCTCATTACAGACGGGGTCCTGAGCTTGTTGAACATGTCATGAAAGCGTACTGCGCCAAAATACCCTACAAAAAATATTCACAACCCCATACCATCCGCAAGCCAATGGGCACATAGAGCAATTGAATGGCTTCCTAGTCCAGCTGATTGCCAAAATCTCACAGGAATATCCTAATACTACATGGACTGAAAATCTGCCCACTGCACTGCTCATCTTACAAGAAAGAATCAACAGAGGCACCAGGTTCAGCCCCAGCACCTTGGCCTTTGGGAAGCCTGATGGTTTTGCAGGTGTTGAACAGGTAAAACTACAGTCCAAGGTTCCCAACAAGCCTACCCTAGTAACAACTCCATCCCTAGACCAGTGGCACGCCAAGGCCCAAGACATTGAACACAAGCAAATTAAGGGAGGGACAAGACACCTTGAGGCCAGATACACAGTAGGCAACCCTGTTTACACTCTCAACTCCAATTTGGCCAAATTAGAACCTAATCACTTGGGGCCTGTCAAGACAGCCACAGTCTATGACAACCACACCTATCAGCTGGAGGACGCCCAAGGGAACACCAGAAAGCTTCACCACAATTGCTTGCGCCTCTGCTGCGCCATCCCCTCACAAAAGTTGTTTGTGCAGACCTTCCAGATCTTCAGCAGGCTCTGATCCTGGTGTCTGACAACAAGCAGGGGGCAAGGGGGTGTTGCAGCCAAGTTTCCAGACTTCCCTGCCAATGTATCTTACAATAAACATGGGTTGCTCAAGGAGTTGTCCCTTGACATACCAACAACATGAACCAATCCAATGACAATGTCAAACTTTGGGCACTTTTTCCTAATTAGGAGTGCTACCAATTTGACCTGCTGATCCCTGTAAAATTTATTCCTTGGCTTTGAACCCTACATGGAACATGTCACCCCATTGTGGCCTGGTGGCTTTTCCCATATAGTATATTAATCATAGTATTCTACAATGAACAAAATATTATTCTTATTATTCCTGTCCTTTCTATTGGACTGTTGTCTTCCCCAATCCAAATACTGAATCCTCATTGGTTTGGTTGCAACAATCATGTCTTTAGTCAAGGATGCAGACCTAGATTTATATTCTAGGGTCAAGTTTTTGCAGCCTCTGTCTAAGGGTTACAACAGGTTATTGGAATTATCCTGTGAGCATCTTGTTTGCCAGTCATTAGGTTACCACAATATAGAGCCATTGCTTTATCATCAAGGTTTTCTATGGGTTTCAGAAGGAACTATCAGGGAAAAAATCATGGAGGTACATCACACTTGTCCTAAAGAAGATCACCCAGAAAAAACAAAATAGTTGAGCCAATTCACTGAAAATTCTCTTGGAAAGATCTGACAGTTCAGGTATGTGACTGTACAACAGTCACTGTTGAGTATTTAGCCAAATAAATACTCCAAAATATAAAGTTGCTCTGTTTTTGTTGTTTATTTTATGTAGATAGGTTTGGCTGGAACTCTTCAGATAAATATTCCTGGAAACTTAGTATCTATATTAAATAAAAGAATAGAATGTAGTTTTGTTAGTTAGGCCGTACTAACCAACAAAATTAAGGCAATATTGGCCAAACCAATCTGGGAGACTAGGCATCTCAAAAACAATTTAGTTAACTGGGAAGATTAATTAATAAATAAATGGGAATATAATTAATGAGGATTTAATTATATTGGTTAATTGCCTTGACTGTGTCAAGAAGTTTAGTTAAGGATAACCATAATTAAGCCCCCAAATGTGGGTTAAAAGCACTGTGGTGGTGCCTTGTTAAAGTTTCAAAGCGTTTTAACGGGGTTTTAAAACTCAAAAAAACCATTAAATACAACAATAACTAAATAAAGGCAAGGATGTCTAGGGATTTTAGGTTTGATCAGCTAGTTCACATTTGGAACATTGATAGCTGAGTTTTGGGATGTGTATATTCCACAAGTTTTGGTGCCAGGAGCTGAGGAAGCTCCATGCCAAATTAATACATTGAGATGAATGGCGCCAGGTGACTCCTTCTCATTGTAGGTTAATTATCATAGGATGAGGATTACAGGAGATCTTTTAGGTAAAGATCTAGGTTTGAATGAATCAAATGTCATAGACCATATGATATGAATCATAGGATGATTCAGGAACCAGAGGGGTTTTCAGCCAAATATGCCCTGAATGGTATATAAGCAAAAACAGCTAAATTTTAATAAAGATATATTGTCAATTCTGACGCTTTCTCCTCAACTATGTTTCAATTATTATTTCTTCTTTGCTATCATTTGAAAGAGCAAAAATTTAAAGTACTTTGCATAGAAACTACTGCTGCTAGAAAAGAAGTTCCTACAAGTTTGCTTGATGAAGCTTGGGCAAGTCTGGAGGTCTCCAAGGTAGGGCCTGAGGAGTCTTTGGTGGAAGTAAAAGCTGCCTTTGAAGAACTGTATTCCAATTAATTTTCCAAAGAAGGGACTCTTACACAAGTAAACAGAATTTATACATGGGGTTCTTGGAACTTGCTGGTAAGATTTGATGAAATTTTACAAAAAGTGAAGGACAGGGCCAATTGTGAAATCAAGGCATTGAGAAGTAGGGAGGAAAAGAGTGTCAAGATTATGGCTTGTTGGTGGGATGAAAATAAAGTGTTATCTCATAAAATTGCCTCCCTGGAGCCAAAGCTCCTTGAAGCTTTTTCACAGAAAGGTAATGGCAATAAGAGTCAAGGGCAGGATAATGGTAAGTGTCAGGATTAACAATTCTCCTCCTCTGGAACCCCAGGCCCAAGAGCAGGAATAAAACCCGGAACCTGGATCCCCCCAGGCTGCCGGGCCTATGGACCGCGGGACCACCTGCCCACACTTTTCTGGGGTTGAGCCCCTGCAAGCTGACGCTGAAGATGATGGCCCATCCAATTAAACAGATCAAGCTGAGGAAATTATTGCATCAAGTGGAGTGCAAATCACAATACCTAATAGAGGCGCCCAAGCAATAACTATTACCTTCATGAGTTTGAAGTCTACACCAGCAACCAATCAAGAGCCAACCCAAGGAAGATGCACTGGCCCGCAACCCAGCCCCATAACCACAATGCTAGAGAAAGACAATCAGGAGTGAATTGGGAGTCTCAACCAATGAAAGAACTCCTGGGCCAAGTACCATTTTTCTGCCTTTAGACCCAATTCCCCTGGGCCTGCCTTTCCCAATGCCCTGATGACCCCCCATGGAAAATTTTAAGTTTGTAAGTGGGGTGCTATATAGACCCAGGGACCCTGCGCTCCAAACTTATTGCCACTTTTGAATAAAGGTTATGTTACTTTGGCTTATACAGCTACTGCCATATTTTGTATTTGCCATCTATCAATTCAGTTCAAGATCTCCTGGTCCTCCTGCCCCACCGCCTGCAGTTTTCTGTCCATCTGGTGTACTCTTTGGGCTGTCCACTTCACTGAGTATCCCTTAAAGCCCAAATACAAGGGCTATACGCCAGAGAAAATCCTCAAACTTGACCTGTTAGCCTGCATCTAATCTGCTATTAGATACAACTGCCAAGGCTCGTGGATCTTCTTTACACCCAAACTATTTAGAAGAAAATTCAATTATCTCCCGGCCTATAATATCTACATGGAACCACCTGTAACACCCAAACCAATGCCAGCTTCTCACCCAACCTACCAACCAACCATACCAGCAAGCTTTTTGGTATAGTGTACATCACCCTCACAGGGGTGGTGGACACCATTGTACCGGCTGCCAGCCCGTGGTCTTGGGTAGGGAAGTCTGCTTCCTACCTTCTAAAGTTAGCTCCTCTCTTGTGGTGGGCCCTGCCTGCAAAAACCCCAGCCCATGTTACCCCCAAAAACGGCGGGCCAGCTGCCTGAGACTGGATCCCTGACAGTAAGTTGGACTGGTTGGACCTGGATCCATCACAAGTTAGCAGCCCATATTTGAGATTTCTTGGTGTGTGTTTGGTCCAAGGTAAACAGAAACAAGACTATTGGTTTGCTGGTTCCATTACAACTGTCTTCAGGGCCTTGGTCATTGGTATCTGTGGATTTCATTGGAAATCTCTGATTCCAATGGGTTTAACACAATCATGATTCTGGTAGATTGTTTAACAAAAATAGCACACTTTGTGCCTTGCTCAACCACAATTACTTTGGTGGAAACGGCTAGGTTGTTTTTGAATAGAATCTTCTCCCTACATGGCATCACAATGGAGATTGTAAGTGACTGTGGGCCTCAATTTATTGCTCAGTTCTGGGAAGCTTTTACTGGAATTCTTGGTATCAAATTATGCTGTTCCACAGCCTTTCACCCCCAATCTGACAGAAAAACAAAGAGGGTAACCCAAAGTTTGGAGGTCTACCTACTTTGCTACACAAATTCAAGACAATATGTCTGGTGTGATAATCTACCCATGGCAAAGTTCACATATAATAATGCTCCACACACATCAACTCAGGTTTTACCATTATATGCTAATATAGGCTACAGCCCTTCATCCAACATGGGTCCCTGCTTAGTTAGCAATGTGGAAGCTGAAACTGATTAAGCCACTGCATTAAAGCAGGTCCATCAGGAGCTCCAGGTTACTCTTGCCGCTGCCGTGACAACTTACAAGGAATACACAGATTGCAAGCGCCAGGAAGGTCCAACCTAAAGGCCAGGTGATTTAGTCATGATTGATTCTCTCAATATGAAACTGAAGGTCCCCTGTTGCAAATTAGATCCCAAACAAGTTGGTCTCTTCAAGGTTGAACATTAAATTGGTCCCTCTTCTTATTGACTGGGTTTACCCCTGGCTACCAAGAATTTCCACACCTTCCACAAATGCCTTCTTACTTCCTTTAAGGGTACAAAGACTCCTTCTTCCCAGCCCATTCTTGTGGAAGGAGAACCTGAGTATTAATTAAATTGCATTATAGATTCTTGTAAGAACCATTGTTGACTTGAGTAATTGGTGTCTTGGAAAGGCTATCCTGGTCCCAAAAATCCATGGGTTCCCCACTATGACTGCTCCAATTCCCCTGATCTCATCTGAGAGGTTTACAACCATAATAATACTGTTGTTGGTCATCCTGAGCTTATCTTGGCAGCAATAAAACTCCCTCCTGCTCACAAGAATTTCTACTTGTCCTACCTTCCTGATGGTGGTATCATGCCCTGGGCTAAAGCAGAGGGTAATATCATGCTAGGTTCCATAATGCCAGGAATTATTTGCCCAAGTTGAAAATCTTGAAAGGCGGGGAAGCTGTTAACCAGATTAACTGATTTAAAGGATTTAAATTAAACAGTTGATCAAAAATGGGTTACTGCCACCCTTGTTTTGCCAGCTGGTTCAATTACCCTGTATAAGTTGACACTGATAAAGAGATGTAATCTGAGAGTCACTTGATATAACCTCATTTATCAGAACCATCAACAGAAATTAATCACTCAAGGTTTTTTTGTGTACTGGACAAAGTAATCTCTAGATGATGTAGACAGAATAGAAGACATGGATCAAGGTGGTATTTATTAGTCAAAAATTGGTACATATTGGAAAATTTTCACTGTTTAACTCTTAAGAGTTGAGTCCTCACTAAATTACTCAATAAACCAAGTATTCTCATGGTCTAAATTTATTTTAAAATTCATCCAGTAGTTAGCCTACTCCATTAAATCCTGTATAAATTGATCTTAAGTCAAATTATTACAGGAAGATGCAGTCCTACCTTGGGTACCTTGTTGTTGGTACCTCCTAATGTTACCCCAATGGCTGAGAATCTTGGTGTCTTCCCTTCAGAATTCAAACCAGAGACAGTGGTTCCTTCTCAATGTCTCAAGTTTTACCCATAAGACACTTTAATTCTTTCTTGGGCCATCTATCTGGGACTCTTTTGGTTGGGTTTAATCATCTTGTTGAACCCTGGCATATCTTTTGGAAATTTTACAAAACATTGCTTGAAGCTTTGTTGGTAGTTAATCATCAACTCTATGTGTATTTGGATGGTGATTTTCCACCACATGAAGACCTTTTCTTACTATTTATCAATTTCTGTTATAAAAAGGGGGCAAGTGGAAAGAAATCACAGACAAAGGTAACCAGCAACTAATATCCAGATAGGGTTGTTCAAAACAGGTGGCAAACAAGAGATCAATTTTAAAGTATAGTGCAACATGTCTGTTAACAGGATAGGGGCACCAAAAATAGGTAGAGTGAGGAACAGGGGACAAGGATTACAGGCCAGTGAGAGCAGATCCAAAGAACTTATCTTCAATCAAACAATCTGCTTTGGCTCCACAGCTTAAGTTGAAATTAAACACAGACAAGTGAGCTGGAGAGGGGGGCACAGGAGGACCAGCACAGAAAACAGGGTGCTGTCAAAAAAGAAAATAGTGCAGGAAGGAAGAAAATTCAACAATAAACATGAAACAGTACAAAATTACATAAAAAATATATAATATATGAATATATAAATATATAATATAAATTTTCAGGGATGAAACAAGAGAACTTGAAACCTCTTTTCCAGATTCCAGCAATACAGAAGCAGCCTGCACAAACCAGAGGTCCAAGAAATATCTGAATCATAAACCAAGAAAATTATTTTAAAGCTTTATATCCACAGAAAAACATCAATTTAAGGCCAACAACAAATGAGGTATCACAAGAACTTAAACCACAGAAGCACAACTAATTTGAAGTCATTTTAGGTGATGTGAAGATAATCCTGGGCCCCAGAAAGATGTGTCAATGATTTGGAGATGATACAATAATAAGCCTAAAACAGATGAAAGGCAGGCCATTGAATAAAAAAACCCCACTGGATGGCACTCATGGCAGCCTTAGCTGATTGGCCCAGTGATGCAGTTCAAAAACAAAAATAAATTGCTTCAAAACTTGATAGTCTGGTGAAGAAATTAGCAATCCCTTCAAAGCTGTAAAAGGGGGAACCAATCAGAGGGTAATGCAGTTCAAGTAAAAGGGGGACATAGGCAGTCCTGATTGGCTAATAATGTCCCAACTGACGCAAGCCCTGGTGAATTTTGCCCAGAAAACCTCTCTGAGGGGCAGGCAATCATGCAATTGGAGCCCAGCACATGATGAGACCAATCAAATCAAAACAAGGTAAAATATTTCCTTTAAAGTTTGGACTGGTCCACCAAGCAATGGATGGTTGATTTGAGGATGCCAAAGGGAAGCCAATAATAATTTGGCCAGGTAGAATAGAGATAAAAAGAGGGGGCAGGGGAACTCTGATTGGGAAAACTTTAAGTTTCTCCATCGTTGGAGAAGGTAGCAAGAGTAACCAAGCTTTCAAACCCAAGGTATAGCCAACCCCCAAAAATGTGTTTTCAGGGAAGCCAGGAGCGCACCTAACTGCACAAGAGGATACCCTGCTGGTAACAAGGTAAGCAGTATTGCACAGACCTAAATAAGACCTAGGAGCAAACAAACTTGGTTGTGCATTTGATAGCAGGAAGAAGTAAGGGTATTTCTTCAACAAGAAGGAATAGACCAAAGAGAGAATGTCAACACTGGTAAGGAAATGGGACTGGCAGGACGGAAACAAAGATCCAGAGGGGGGAGACCAACCAGAAAAAAGGAAATGGGGACTAAGCCTCAAAAGAGGCGCATATGAGCTGTGGGATGGCAGGACGCAAGGGCCAGAGCTTTGAGTTCAAATATATATTTTAACATGCAGATCACCAAACAGCAAGTCCAACTGGTGGAAAAAGGCTTGAATGCCTGGAAAAAGGCTTTGTCATTATGTGAGAATTGGTGAGCAAGTTATAAAGAACAAAACCATGCTCTTAACTATAATAAAATCACGGTTTAAGAAACAACCAAATGGTTGCCACTAACAATTCCTGGGAGACCAAGGGGGGAGGAATCAGCTAAACACTAAAAGCAATAGGCAAAAAATGGCCAAATTAAACTAACAAATTTTGAACTTTATTAGAGTAGAGAATGATGAAACAAGGTCTTTTAAAACTCTTGTATTCATTTAAGGGGGAGAGGATTGGGGTGGGAGATCAAATGTCATCAAACTAATCAACCAATGATATGAGCAAATATGAGTGAATTTCTCAAGGCAGGAAAATCTTGAGAAATTTTGAATGGACAGAATCAGAAAGGAAAACTGACTCAACTAAAAATTAAGGAACCTGCTTTGGATGCAATTACCACTGCTCCCAGCTGCTCTTGCACATGATATTTAACCAGTAGTGTCTCTTGGGTGGGTTAGGTGTAGCATCTTTAGAATAATTCCACAAGTATTAAATTAAGGGCTTTTTTTGAGCTTTTTCTGTAACTTTTGGATATTTTTTCAAACAAAATTTGGTGGATGTCCCCAAGCATTTGGCAGGAATTGAAGTGGAGGCCTAAGGGGGAGGTGTAACTTTACAAAAAAGACTTAGTATATGATTATATGTTTTCCATTAATAAAAAAGTTCATTTAAGCCAATTAATTTTGAAACTGAATCTTCAGCGCTTATCTTCTATTTTTTAGGAGCTCCCCTTTCATTAATAAAATCAAGTAGGCTTAAAGCCAAAACCTCAATCTTACATATTTAAGGCTTTTGCCTGGGCTCTTTGTTATGTCAAGTAACAAAGTGCAACTCAACAGAGACCCTAAACCTAATGGGTGATTTCAATAAAGTAGAAAATTTCATGAGTATTTTGGTGTTTTTTTATAAAAAATATATCTATTTGCTGCTTGTGATAGAGCCACCAATAGTAGTTTTAAACCTCTCAATCAAGGAACTAAAAGGCTATACTTTATCAAGGGCTTTGTTGCATTATGATCATATTATTTACTGCAGAGGTCTGAATGATTATATAAGGGGTTAATGGGTTTTTTATTAGTTCAATTTAGGGTTTTAAAATTGGTAAGAGCTGCAGCTGCCTACTCATTATCAATAATTTTATCCAAATCCAATGGTGTCAGCAGATTTACAGCTTTTGAACACATTTTTCCAGCTTTCTTCTTTTAGTTCTTGATGCCTGGAAGTCAAGCTATGACTATGGTATTAGCCCTTGAGAACAGTAAAATCTATATTTTCTTTTTCTCTATATTATCTTTCTTAGCAGGGTATTGAAGTTAAATAAATCATGTGGGCATACTGTCCCTGTAAAGCAATGTAAAATATTATAAATAATTGGATTCAATTACACATATTTTTAATCGACATATATGTAACCACTTCTATATTGATATCTCTCTCAATACTGTAAATTCAGAACCTAAACTTAAAAATGCGGGATTATCAAATCCTTGGTACAAATTTTGAATCACTTTTGCAGGCAACTCAGCTGAGTGAAAATTAAAATATTAAAAAAAATTAACCATTTAATTCAACTTTTTTTGGTTTATTTAAATTGGTAAGGTTCAAATCCCTCAAGCAGATAACTCAACTAACAAAAGACCAAACTCAGCAAACAAATGCAGGATACATGAATCAGAAATGTGGGATTCTAATGTACAATTTAATATTTCTTGTATGTCAAAAAATCTGATTTGCAGGATTGTCAAATCCAAGAACCAAGTTTCAAATCATAATTGTGAGGAATTTGAAATAAATATAATTTATGGGTGTCTCAAAAAGGATGGTAAAGGATATAGAGTGGATTTGTGCTGATTCTTTTAGGAAGCACAGAAATTCTCAAAAATCACCCTATTCCATTTTAGTGCAGCTAAAATTTAGATCCTACTATTCACAAAATTAACATATTTAACAATAAAATTGACTAAAATATATACTTCTCTTTTTGAGTTTAAGTTTTTTAATAAAAAGTTATTATATCTTCTTTCAATAACAACCAAGTCAGCAAGCTGTTCCCTGGCCATGAAGAAATCATGCAGGGCTACGCTGGGTCTCTTAACAGTGAAGCCTCTGTCTATGGCCACTCCCAATCTGCAGGCCCTTCTGCAAGCACCACCCAGGAGTGTGTTCCTTCTCCTGTGTCTTCCAGCATGGCCCTGTTTGCCCATCACACACAGGCAGCTGCTAACCCAAATCATACAGCAACACTAGCATCCAGAATTGACCAAGTGAGCCATGGGACTACCAATGGAAGCCATAATACAGAAACATTTAATCAGATGGCACTGTCTGATTCTCAAGGCAGACACACCCCGCCTCTATCCAATCAGCCTGCGAGACTCAGAAGAAAATTAATCACTCCGGAGATTGTTCTTTAAATGGTTGAAAAGCAAGGGATGCTTATGTCCCTTGGGGAAATTGCGGCTGCAATGGGTTTTGCAAAGTCCACTGTGGCTGCAACCCTGCAAGCCCACGCCAAATGTGGCCCCCTACCAAGAAGACCTCAACTGGTGCCCGTACTTTGACCAAAAGTGACACGGTCCATCCCCTTATGATGGACATTATGGAATGTGACCCGTGGATGCCCCTGGTCCAGGTACGTCTCCAGCTGGGACTCCACAGCATCTTCACCAACAAAAGAACGGTGAATTTGTGGATGCACAGAGTTGTGGTTGTGGCCCAAATATTATCCAATCAGGTTCTTGATGGCCCCATTTTGGTGGACACTGACCCATATGATTTTACTGCTGTCAATTTCATCAAAGGAAGGGCAATGAGGGCCCGGAATGATTTCATCTTCCTGTCATATGCCAAGGTTTTGGCAAGTATTCAAGACTTTGGAGAAAAGCACATCCAGTCTGACGTATTCAAGTGCAGGCCAATCTTGTATTGTTTTATCAGGGTTTTGTTGGCATTTCCCCCATTGTGCGTCACTCACTACTCTGCAATATCAAACATTGCAGATGGGTATGCCTACCAGACAGAGCTCAAGGCCACGCTGGAGGAGTGGGCCACACAAAACGCCTTGCACACAGTTGTACTGACTGCGGAGATAGAGCAGCAGGAATGGGCAACCCAAGAAACCAGGGCTGCAGGGCATACCTGTTGGTCCTACCCCATCAACCAAGCCAACATACATCTTGTAGATGTATGTCTCTAAAATTTTGGTTCAGCCCTCAGGCGCTGTTGTGTTTGGCTCCTGGGGACAACATCCAGGAGGACACGGCAGGAAATCTTTATAATAAAAGATTTGATGTTTGAAGCTAACCTTGGGTTAGCCTTCAGGGAAAAATTAAGGGCACATAACTTAATTTCCAGGAAAAAAAGATGTGAAAGTCCTTTTGGCAGAAAGGAAGGAAAAATCTTGAAGATTATTAAAGCCAATGCAAATGTGGATAAACTTGTCTTTATTAGGATATTTGATTCTACTTAAATATTAGACAAGGGGCAGTGATCACTCATTAGAAAGATAGAGTGGCTGAGGGGGCCACGTTGGGATGAGGTCATACCAGGATCATTCACAGACAGGTATGATAATCTGGAATGGGTGGATATTGAACCAGACCCATTTACAGAAAACAAGGAATTCCCAAAATTGAAAGCAAAACCAGTCAAATATTTGCAGCTATCAATATTTGAAGGCCATATCAAAATAGCATTAATGGCGCAATTTCTGACATCTCCCCCCTCAAGATTGGTCAGAAGGAGTTAATATTTGCGGAGAAATTTGAAGTGAACATGGGCAAAGGACGTCCATAGGACAGCAATTTTGGGGTATACTTGACACCTTTTTTAAAGGTGACTTCACAGGGCCCAACCCAGAGGGAACCCAGCCTATGAGCTCTACTACCTGTACAATTCTGGTAGTAGAGAACCAGGTAGTCTATTTGATATTCAGGGGGGCTCTAGCAGCATTATGTGGAGAGCTCAGAGCCTTGACCTTGTAAGCAGTGGAATAGCTGTTGCTTGGATGTCAATGATACAATTGGTTAAGTCTTTAACATGGGCCTCAGGATTTGCAGACACATTAACTTCAATCAAGGGGGGTCCCAAAATTGAGGGGGTGGCAGCTTCACGTCCATACAGCATGGCAAAAGGGGACTGACCAGTTACTTGGTGTCTACTGAGTCAGTAAGCAAAGAGGGCAGCAGGGAGGAACATATCTCAATTGGAGGGCAAGTGCCTAAAGTCAAAGTGTGGAGATCAAAATCTCCAAATTGATGGATTTTTTAATCTCTGCACTTTTTTTCAATAAAAATTTCCCCAAAAAATTTAATATTTTTCTTAAATTTGACTTTTTTAAAAATGTTTTTACTAGTAGCTAAAATTGAAAAACCAAGTTTGAAGTGCCCAAATTGATTCAATTTAAAAGGCACCTTAAATTAATTTGGCTTTTAAAATAGAATTTATTATCCTTTTGAATATAGGGGACAAAATCAAAAGTGAAGAAATTGAAGTCCAGAAGTCTCTTCAATTTAATATTTGGGGCCCCAAAATTAAGAAACTAAAATATCACTTAATATTGATTCTATCACTATGTAAATGATCAGAAAAGCTTCAAAATCATATCATACTCAACCAAATAATTCAAAACCTATCATAAAGGTTCAAAATCACCTGTAAAGCATTTGATTATAATTTCAGTGATTTTTATTATTTAAAAGATAGAGTGCTGAATGAAACAAATATTATATGATCACTTAGTAATTTACTGGGTGTAGTAATAGAGTGCGCAAATTGAAAAAGCTTCAAATTGAAATTCAAAACACACTGATTTAGTGCTCATCAATATATTTTAAATTATGATTGGAATTTAATATTTTATTAACTAAGCTCCAATAGGTGTTTATAATTGAAATTGCAGAAATTGAAAGTGTATTTAAACCAAACAAACACTCTACTTTACAAAATCATAATAATTTAACCAGTGTAAGTTTAAAGCTTAAAATAAGCGTTTTAAAGTTTAAAGACTTGCTTTAGAACATAGTAGAGTTTCAGGCCTTTTGGGTTAGTTTAGAGTAACTTTTTAAAGGGTTTAGTAAAAACTGCAGATTTTGGCAGTTTTGAAAAAAATATTAAATTAATTTAATATGTTACTATGTTTCCTTATGTTTTTAGGGAGTGTTGAGATTGAAGTGCCAAAATTGAAACTCCCTAATTGTCTGATCAAAAGCCCCTTTTTGCTCCTTTCAAAAGCATTATAGAGTTGACTACCTCAATTAAAATATTTATTAAAACTAACAAAATATCGTAAAAAGCACTCTGAATTTCATATTCTGTTAAAAACAATATTTTTATTAATAGTTTATATTCTTTTTTACTAACCAAAAAATACTAATTTTGAGCCATTTAGATGCCCCCTAAGTCAACTCCCATCAACCCAAAGAAGGCCACCCCTTCCAGATCCAAGAAGCCTGGCCCCAAGACCGCCAAGAAGGCCGCCAAAGCCACCAAGAAGACTCCTGAGCCCTCCCCCTCTCCAGAAGAGGAGCCTTCTGAAAAGGAACCTACCCCCAGCCTCTCCAAGAGCCCAACCGGGCACAAATTTGTCTACAGCCAGGCAGATGAAGAGGAGACGCCTCCCCACATCTCAGAAGAACATGAAGACATGTACAACTCTGGAGATGCTACACTAACTGAGGATAGCCTTGAGACCTGGGATATCCTTAAAGTCCATAATATATGCAACTATGAAGAGGAGTTCTGACTGCCAGATATCCTGCCTGTCTCCTTCCCAATAATGTCCTCCAAGGGCAATGCTTGGTTCTATCATGATAGTTTTATGTTTAAGTGTAATGATGAGCAGAAGAACTTGGTGCTTCATCATTACAAGTGTGAGGAGCCTGATTGTCCCGCCTGTCTGACTACAACTGGGTTTACCCAGTTTAAGAAGCTGAACAATCAGCACACCTGCCTGGAACCAACTGGGTTATATCAGCGCCTAATAAAGTGGTACCTGCGCCAAAGGCAGCCTTTCAACAGGGGCCTTACCTCCCAGGAGATAGTCACTAGGGCTATTCACAACTTGATCAATTTCCAAAAGATAGCTGTTGGAACTTTTGGATCCCTTCAGAAGTATGTCAGTGATAATTGCCGGAAGTCTGACAATGTGGGCAGATCTTCCCCCTCCCTCCTGGAACTGGATATACCAAATGAGCTCAGAGTCACCTCCAAGGATGAACAGTTTCTCCTTCATGACAATGGGCCAGATGAGCATAAAAAAACCATCTGCTATGCCACCCAGGAGAACCTTAAGAGATAGATGACAGCCAATATCTGGTTGGTTGATGGGACGTTCTCATCATGCCCTAAGATCTTTTCCCAGCTTTGGTGCATACATGGAAAGTATGGTGATAAGGTTTTACCAATGGTTTACTCTCTGATGTCAGGAAAAAAAGAGGATAACTATACTCATGCCTTGGAGATTTTAAAGGTGAAGCTGGATCTCCTTCCCCCTACTGATGCCCCCATTTCTACCCCCAAGAGAAAGAAGTCTAATACCCCAAGCCAACCTGATGATGAGAAAACATCAGAGCCTTACCATACCCATCTCCCTGTTGACTTTGAGCCTGATTAAACCAACGCCTTTAAAAAGGTATTTAAGAGCAAGCCTCATGGTTGCTTCTTTCACTTCAGACAATGCCCCAGAAGAAAGATGCAGAGCTTTACTGAGCTCAACAGACTGGTTACCAGATCAACCTTCCAGGAGCCCAAGGTGGCCTTCAACTCCTTTTCTGCCATTGCCTTGGTGAGAAAGGAGGACTCTAGCAAGATCTATGAGGCATTCAAGAATACCAAGTATATGGAGGACAATGCAGCTGTCTTTGCTCCATTTATTGATTACTTTGAACGCCAATGTATTGGAAAACTTGAAACCAGACGCCATGGAAGAAAGGAAAAAAGATTGAATGGAACCAGTTTAAGTTTGTTAAGAATAAGATAATGAAGACTACTTTACTCCTGGAAAGCTGGCACAACAAGTTTGCCAAATGTGTTGGGGTGAAGAAACCCAAGTTTAATGTACTGATCAACAAGCTCAAAGTTGAACAAGCAACCAATGAAACTATTTACCAGGAGTTTTTAGATGGACACCAAAGTGTTTCCCAGAGCAGCAAGAATCTCAACAGCTTTGAGATAGTCATAAGAAACTCCCTCCTTCCTTACAACTCTTCCAACTGGCTCACTAATCTTGAGAACATTGCAAAAGTTCTTTAATAATTCAAATAAAATCTTGCATTGCTTTTACTTTCTTTTAATTTTATGTTGTAACAATAAAGATCTTACCATGCAAATACATTTTAAAGCAGTTTTTTGTGTATTTTCGTTTTTTATATTCAATTGAATACAGTTACATATAAATTCTAGTCTAATTTTTCTTTTGAAACTAAAATAAACTTTCTTTTAAAAACAGCTAACTTAAGATTTTTTATTATCTAAAACATACTTTTTATTGCGGAAATGAACTCCTTGGGGTCTCTTTAGTCTACAATTTTTTTAAAAAAATAGTTTTTTGTTAAGAACTGTATTTTATTTGGCTTTGAAGTTAACCTCTGGAAAATCTATTTTTGCACTTCAATCTTTGGTATTTTTGATTTTTGCACCCTACATAGTGTTTCAATTTTTGCACTTTTTGGGGGTCCCATTTTTATTTCTGCACTTTCAACCTTAGGAACTTCAACCTTAGACACTTTCCCCAATTGGCAGCGTCAGAGAGCGTGAGTTTCCTCATTATGGACACCAGGGAGGAATTGGCTTGTTTGACAGTTCCATTAGTTGAAGGGTTATATGGCGCAGAGAAAAATTGGTGGGTACTCATAGCTTTGACAATAGACGTGATGAGGCAAGCATTAAAATTGGTGTCATTGTCAGAAAGCAGGACTTGAGGGTAGCCATGTTGGTAGAAGAAATCTTGCAGCAAGAAATTAGTAGTGGTCTTGGCAGTTATATCTTTTGTGGCTCTGGCTTCAACTCATTTGCTAAAATGGTCTATGACAACTAAGATAAATTGACACCCTGACCTAGACCAAGGGAAAGGCTCAACAGCATCAATAAAATAGCGTGGAAAGCATGCTTAGGGGGGATGAGCTTGAATTGGTGTTGGGACGGGCAAGGATGTTGAAGTTGACAAAAATGACAGGAGGAAAGAACATAAGGGATCAGAAGGCGCATATTCTCCCAGTAGAAGTTCTTGCATAGCCAGTAATGAGTTTCGGCTATACCCCCATGCCTAGTGTCAATGTGAGCTTGGAAAATAATGGCTATCCTCATGCTAGGGCAAACGTAGGGTAGGTAGGCATTGTTGACCTTTTTGAAGAGCTGCCTATCTCAAATTACAGTGTCTTTGGATAGGGTTTGTAGTGCCAGGAAAATGTCTTCTGGCTCAGTGGTCCAAGATTCAGGGTACCCTATTAATTTGTATAGGCAATCAGCGTCAGCAGGGTGGATAGCTAGTATTGGCATACTTTACAAGCCATCAGCATTCTGATGTTGGGCCCCAGGACAATGTATCACAGTGAAATTGTACCCTTATAGACGTAGAGCCCAACACGCTAGTTGACCTTCAGGTTCCTTTAGTTGTTACAGCCATTTGAGGGAGGAGTGATCTTTTATCACTGTGAAGTGGGTCCCATAGATGTAGTGCCTGAACTGTTTTACAGCATGTAGCATCACCAGACATTCCTTCTCAATGACGCTATAGTTCTTCTTGTGCTTATTGAGGACCTGTGAAGAGTAGGCTACATGTCAATCCACACCTTTGTTGTCAAGTTGGGCTAAGATGGCACCCACAGCTACTCCACTAGCGTCAGTATACAAGCTAGACTCTTTATCATAATCAGGATAGACCAAGATAGGTGCCTCTTTGAGCTTGGCCTTCAGTGCTTCAAATGCTTGTAGTTGGCTGTCAGTCCACTCAAAGGGGACGTTGCAACGCAGTTGGATGAGGGGTTCACTCAGTTCAGGAAAATTGGGTATTAACTTTAAGTAGTAGCCCTTCATACTAAGGAATACTTGAACCTCTCAAAGATTTGTGGGAGGTAGCATCTTGTTGATGACTTCCATCTTATTATTTATGGGGCAGATTCCAGTTTAAGTGACCTCATGACCTAAGAACTCAAGGCGTTCTTTAAAGAAGGAGCATTTGGAGGGTTTGAGTTTCAAGCCAGCTTTGCGGATCTTGATGAAGACAGCCTTGAGGTGTTCCAAGTGGTTGGTAAAGGTAGCACTGAATATGGTGATGTCATCAAGGTACACAAGGACACAAGAGAGCTTTGGATCTTGTGGGATGGAGTCCATAGCCCGTTGAAATGTAGCAGGGGAATTGCAAAGTCCTTGGGGCATACAAGTGGGTTCAAAAAGGCCTTCTGAGGTGATAAGCGCAGCCTGCTCTCTGTCTTCAGGAGATAACTCAACTTGCCAGTATCCAGAGGCTAGATCCATGGCTGAGAAAAAATTGGAACCACCCAGCCGTCTGAGAGCATTGTCAATTCTGGGCAAGGGGTACAAGTCTTTCTTAGTGAGAGAGTTCAGGTGGCAATAGTCCATTACAATGTAATGTCCTCCATCCTTCTTCTTGAGGATCAGTAACAGGGAAGCCCAAGGACTTTGGGAAGGAGCCAGTAATCCAGATTCTAGTAGTTAATTGAGTTCTTTAGACACTTGAGCATCCTCCACCCTACTACGGTGTATGGTTTGGCACAAAAAGGGGGTGCATTGCCAGTATCAATCTGATGGATGACTCCTTTAGCCAGGACATAGTACGTAGGTCCAGAGACAAAGATGTCTCTAAACTCATTGATCAGGTCCAACACATCTTTTTGTTGGATGGGAGATAATTGGGGGAGTCTGGCAGCAGTGAATAAGGAGAGAACATGAGGATTGTCTTCAGGTAGATTAAAATAACTAAAAGTTCCAAAGGGGTAGAGGGAGGCCACTTGTTCTTCTCCCAGTATATGATCATTTCCTACAACCTGGCCTCAGGTCACCTGCATGGGCAGGAACGTCAGGTTAGCAAGCAGTAATTGTATGGGCTCTTTGTGGGCTCAATCTAGAATCCTGGGACACAGGTGGGGTTCTTTACAGCTTAGGGATTCAGGAGAGTAGAGTTCCAAGAACAACTTTTCAGGTAGTTTGTAAGAAATCTGAGAATCAATCACTACCTGAGAGCCTGGGAGAATGGTGATGGCCACTGGGGAAAGAAGAGGTACCCTTCTTCCGCAGGGCAGGAAGGAGGAGGGGTGCACATGTTGGAGGAGTGAGTCCTATACTTGAGAGAGAAGATACCTGTGGGGTACTCAAGCACACAAGTCTTAAGACGGTTCCCTGGGAGGTGCAGAGGTTCCTCAAAAATCAAAGAGACCAGATATCTAAAGAGCAAAAGATATCCATCTTGTAAGTTTACAATCCCAGTATACTCTCAAAGGAATTGTGTACCGACCAAGAGGTCATAGCTTTTGTTTTCAAGGACTACAGAAGGGGAAGCAATGAGGAGTTTCCCAAACCCCATGGGTAAAGCAGAGTAGGCATTAATGGCCTGAGTTTGGACCATGCCAGCTGTGCCATAAAACTGTGTGTAGTTGAGGTCAGGGGCCAACTTAAGTTTCTTTATTAGTTTGGAAGATACCATGTTAACTGGGGAACCCATGTCCAAGATGGCTTTGATATTAACCTTTTGGATTGATACTTCCACACATGTTGTATCTTTCCCAAAGGGAGAAAAGACGGCCAACACATCTTGCTTAGCCTCTAGCTCCTTTTCCCATTTAGCTAACATGCACTTTAAAGCAGGAATCTCCTTATACACAGTCTGTAGTGGGAGAGATACAGTTACGTTTTGGAAGAGAGCTTCATCTAGCTTGGCTGCTTCCTCAGAAGAATAAAGCAAGAAATGAGGTCAATGGGCCTGGGATAGGTAAGGGCAAGCCACCATGGCTTTGGCTTCACTTGAAGGTGCTTGAGAAGTGATGGTGGTCTTCCCAGAGTAAAGCTTGTACGGGACAGAGATAGTTTCTGGAACAGCCAGAACAGAATAGCCATAACTATCAGAATCTTTACTATCAGAATCTTCAGGTTCTGAATCACTGGAGAGATTATGGAATAGGTGAAGAATAGTTGGGCCAGAGGAAGGGGGAGCTTCCTCGTTGCAAGGAGGATTGGGAGGAGACGGGGGAGATTGGTCAGCAGAGAAGATCTCTGCCTCTAAGCTGACCTCTTTTTTCCTGCCTGTTCTTTGGGGTCACACCCTTCCACTTGGGGATTAGTGCAAGTACGCAAATAGTGTCCTATTTGGCCACAGTTATGACAACCTTGCCTCTTAGTCTGTACTTGAGCCCAGCATCATAATGTGTGGCGTACAAGAGGTAGTTCCAGCATTACTAGCTTTATTTTTATTTACCACTGTGCCCCCATGAGTCAAATGCATGTCTTGCAAGAGCATCTTAATAATTTTCATGGATGTGAGTGAAGCCTTGTGTGCCTTAAAGTGTAGGCATAGAAGCTGGTTCACTTTCAAAGCATTTGAACAAGCCGTGTAAGCTTCCTGGGGAGTTAACTGTCAACTGGTGATTAAATATTGGCCTTCAATGTAGAAAAAATCTGCAAACTCAGCCAGGGTCTCCTTGGGTTTGAAAGTGATATACATGAATGCATCTTTCTTGACTTCTAAACTGAGGTCTCCTCCAAACTCTTCAATAAGGAGGCGCTTCATGTCCTCCCAAGTGACAATGGAGGGGAGTTTGGGGACCATCACTTCTTGGCATGTGGGATGGGGACAGGTGAGGATACTTTCCTTTTTGAGTTCATCAGTAGCCCTACACATTGCAGTCTTGTAAATTGTAAAAAAAGCAGCAATGGAGAAGGTTTTAGGATCAAATATCTGTTTGAAGGTTGGCTTGTAATTTGGGTTGATGGACAAGGAAGAGGACAGACTATTGTCATCTGGGTTGAGGACGTTAATGTGAGGATTGCCCTCAAACTTGGATTCAGCAGCAGGTTGTCTAGCCCAGAGGAGTCAAAGGCTTTCCTCTAGGGTATCCAAGGTAGAGCTTTTCTGTCCACTAATAACTCTAGCAGTGGCAGCAGCAGCTCCAAATTTGTCAATCTTAATTTGCTGTCCAGCTAATGTACCAGCAATTCCACTGATACAAGTGGACAGGGAAGTTGCTTGAGCGGCCAAAGTGGTAACCTGTACATTTATTGTCTCTGTCAAGAGAGAGAGGTTCTGTACCTCTCTTTCTAATGTGTCTTGTCTTTCAGCTACATCATTTGTTACTTCTGCAAGCTTATCTAGTGCATGTGCGCAGTTGACCTGGGGTTGGCCTTCTAAACCAGGGCAGCCTCCATGATTGTTCTGAGCGGGATTATTAACAACTTCATCTTCCTCTTCATCTTCAGATTCAGATGACAAGTCCTCATAATTAGAGAGGTGTTGTCTCAAATACTTGATTTCACCTCGCAAAATAGCCACTTGATCAGTGAGCAAAGCAATGTGAGGGTCAGGCATAGGTTTGACTTTGGGGTTCTGAAAAGAAGCTTGACGTTGAGTGGTAGCCTTGAGTTTGGCTATTGCTTCCCATACTTTGGCTTCAAAATCAGATGGGGCCTCAACAGGAGGAGCAGGAGGAGTCACCTCAATAGACGCTACTCTATCATTCACATAATTTTGTACTTGATATAGAGTGTCTCCTAGTGCAGCCTTATCCAGACTGTATTGATGCTGCAGATGGCGGCCCCAAGTATCAACATGAGCTCCCACCAATTCAAGTTGCAAATTGACCTTTTCTCTGATTTGTTTAAATTCACTAACCAGAGTCTCAAAATCTTGGCAATGATTTATCAGAAAGGCCTCAATTTGCTCACGCCACACTGCCTGATGCTCATCCAATTTGCATAGTCAGTCCTTGATGTATCCAGGGTGAAAGGAACAAAGGGAATTTAGGGAAGAGGTTAAGTAATTCTGAGAGGCCAGCAAGTTGCGCTGGTTATCAGAATTACACGCAAAGAGACTGTGGGACCATTCTTGATATGCCATATTATGAGCATGATTGTTTGAGACAGCAGTGGCTACAGCATTTAATAGTTAATTATGGAGTCTAATACAAGTTGATGGTAAATCAAGGTGGGTTGAATGAACTGGTTGACCAACACGTCAATTGTATCCATAGACTCCATCGGCGCGGGGGGAGACCAAAGTCCAAAAGGAAGGAGTACAGGTCTTTGGAAGCGTACCTGGGATAGAGACAAGTGATAGTGTGCATTGCCACAGTGCCAGAGTGAAGAAGGGAGTGGGTGGCAGCATAAGCTTGCTTGTAATTGAGAGAGAAAGCTGGAAGGGGGCCCACACGGGCCCAGGGGACTGAACCAATACCATGGGAGTTGAGGAGGCATTAGTGATGTCTTCTTTGAGATGGGGACTAGAAACTTTAGGTTGCTTGGGCACTTCAGAAACAAAGGGAGAAGGACCAGAGAATGCACATGGGAACAGTATAACCAAGGGGCTTGCAGCCCCTGTAATGAGCACCATTTTGTTGTGTTTTGCTCCTGGGGACAACATCCAGGAGGACACAGCGGGAAATCTTTATAACAAAAGATTTGAGGTTCAAAGCTAGCCTTTGGTTAGCCTTCAGGGCAAAATTAAGGGCACATAATTTAATTTCCTGGAAAACAAGATGTGAAAGTCCTTTTTGCAGAAAGGACAGGAAAAAGCTTGAAGATTATTAAAGCCAACACAAATGTGGATAAACTTGTCTTTATTAGGTGAAATTATTCTACTTAAATGGTAGACAAGGGACAGTGATCACTCATTAGAAAGACAGAGTGTCTGAGGGGGTCACGTTGGGATGAGGTCATACCAGGATCAGACAAAGGCAGGTATGATAATCCGGAATGGGTGGATATTGAACCAGACCCATTTATGGAAAACAAGGAATTTCCTAACTTGAAAGCAAAACCAGTCAAATCTTTACAGCTATCAATATTTGAAGGCCATATCAAAATAGCATTAATGGCGCAATTCCTGACAATATGGTGCTACTGGCATGGCTCAAACCGGAGCCATTAGTGAATAATTTGCTCTACCAATGAGGGTTGGGAAGCTTCTTATTGCGTCCCCTGCTGTTGTTCTAGAAAACAAAAGCTATGAACTCCTGGTTGGTACACAATTCCTACAAGAGTATAATGGAATTGTAAACCTTTGAGATGGGTATCTATTGCTCTTAGGATAAGAGGTCCCTTTAATTTTTGTTGAATATCCATGCATACCAGGAAAACAACTTAAGACTTGTCTACTAGAGTACCCCACAGGTATCTTCTTGCTCAAGCAGAGAAATCATTCCTCCAATATGTGTTCCCCTCCTCCTTTCTGTCCTGCAGAGGGAGATGTGCCTCTTATTGCCCCGCATCTATTACCATCCCTCCAGGCTCCCAAGTGATTATAGACTCTCAGATCTCTTACAAGCTGCCTGAAAAGTCTTTTCTGGAGCTATACTCCCCTGGATCTCTAAGCCGCAAGGAGCATCAGTTATGCCTGGTGATCCTAGATCAAACTCATAAGGAGCCTGTACAGTTGTTACTGGCTAACCTGACTTCTTTGCCTATGCAAGCATCTCAAGGCCAACTTATAGGGCATGGTCAAATATTAGGGGTAGAACAGGTGGCGTCTCTCTACCTTTTTGGAACCTTCAGCAATTTTAATCTACCTGAGGAAAACCCTCAGGTTCTCTCCTTGTTCACCACTTCCAACTTCCTCCAACTATCACCCATCCAACAAAAAGATGTACTAGAACTTCTAAACCAATTTAACAATATCTTTGTCTCTGGGCCTAAAAACTATGGCCTAGCCAAGGGGGTCCTCTATCAAATAGATACTGGTGATGTGCCACCCTTTTTTGCCAAGCCTTACTGCCGCAGTAGAGTAGAGGATGTCCAGGTTTCTAAGGAGCTCTAAAAACTATTACACACTGGAACACTTGCCCCTTCCCAAAGTCCATGGGACTCCCCCTTTTTGATCCTAGAGAAAAAGAACAGAGGCCACTACATTGTGATGAATTAATACCATCTGAATTTGCTCACAAAGAAGGATTTTTACCCTTTGCCTAGTATTGGCAATGTTCTTAGGCAATCAGGGGGCTCAAATTTTTCTCTGCTATGGACTTAGATTCAAGCTACTGGCAGGTTGACTTGTCTCTAGAAGACCGGGAAAATGCTGCCATTATCACTTTGGAGGGCCACTACAAGCCCACTCAAATACCCCAAGGACTTTGTAATACCCTGGCTACGTTCCAACAAGCCTTGGACTCTATTTTACAAGATCTAAAGCTCTCCTATGTCCTCGTATATCTTGACAATATCACTGTGTTCAGCTCCACTTTTACCAATCATTTGGCCCATCTCCAGGCTGTCTTCATTGTAATTTGAGAGTCTGGTTAAAATCTTAAACCCTCCAAATGCTACTCCTTTAAAGAACAACTCAAATTATTGGGCCATGAGATCACCCAGACTGGAATACATCCCATGAATAATAAAGTGGAAGCAATTGACAAGATGCTGCCTCCTACAAACCTACAGGGGGTCCAAGTGTTTCTTGGCATGATGGGGCACTGTTTCCAGTTCATCCTTGACTTTGCTGAGTTGAGCAAACCCTTTTTCCAACTCCTTTGCTATGTACCCTTTGAGTGGACTGACAGCCAACAGCAATTCTTTGAAGCGCTGAAGGCCAAGCTTAAAGAGAATACCATTCTATTCTACTCTGATTATGATAAGGAGTTCATCTTGTACACTGATGCTAGTAGAGTAGCTGTGGGTGCTATTTTAGCCCAGCTTGACAACAAGGGTGTAGATCAACCTGTGGCATATTCTTCACAAGCCCTCAACAAACAGAGAAGAGCTAAAGTGTCACCAAAAAGGAATGCCTAGCAGTGTTGCATGCAGTGAAACAGTTTTGACACTACATTTATGGAGCTCACTTTATTGTAGTCACCTACCATTTATCCCTTAAGTGGCTGCAGAAGTTAAAGGAGCCCAAAGGTCAATTAGCCCGTTGGGCTCTGCGCTTGCAAGGATACAATTTCACTGTAGTCCACCGCCCTGGTGGGCAATATCAGAACATTGATGGATTGTCAAGGATGCCTATACTAGCTATCTATCCTGCTGACACTGATTGCCTATTTGAATTAATAGGATACCCTGACTCATGGACCACTGAGCCATAAGACATCTTATTGGCACTCCAGGCCCTATCAAAAGATACTGTGATTTGAGATAGATAACTCTTCAAGAAAGTCAACAACGTTTATCTTCCCTTTGTTTGTCCTAGTATGATAATAGCCATTATACTCCAAGCCAACATTGATACTTGACATGGGGTATAGCAAAAACTCATAACTGGTTCTGCAAGAACTTCTATTGGGAAAACATGCACCTCTTAATCCCTGGTGTCCTCTCTTCCTTCCATTTTTGTCAGCTCTAACAACCTCAACCTTCCCAACATCAATTCAAGCTCATTCTCCCTAAGCATACTTTCCACACTGTGAGCATTGATGCTGTTGGACCTCTCTCTCCTTCTAGGTCTGGTTGTTGGTTCATCTTAATTACTGTAGACCATTTTAGTAAATGGGTCAAAGCCGGAGCTACAAAAGATATAACTGCCAAGACCACTGCCCGTTTCTTGTTGCAAGATATTTTTTACCTTAATGGTTGCCCTCAAGTCCTGATTTTAGACAATGGCACCAACTTTAATGTTTGCCTCATAATGTATATTATAGAGGCCATGGGCACTCACCAATCCTTCTCTGCGTTGTATAACATGTCAATCAATGGAACTGTTGAACAAGCAAATTCCTCCCTTGTGTCCATCATGAGGAAAATCACCCTCTCTGATGCCACCAATTGGGATATGTTTCTCTGCTGCTTTTTTTGTGTATCAACTCAATAGACACCAAGTGACTGTACAATCTCTCTTTTCCATGCTGTATGGGTGTGAAGCTACAACTCCCTCAATCTTGGGACCCCCTATGATTTAAGTTGATGTGTCTGCCAATCCTGAAGCTCATGTCAAAGACTTGACTAATTGTATCATTGACATTCAGGCAGTGGCATATTAAGCCACCTATAAAGTCAAGGACTTAGAGCTCTTGCCTTCCAATGCTTTTAGAGTCCCACTCTCTGAGTTCCAAGTAGGTGACCTAGCCCTCTACTATCAGAATTTTACTGGAAGCAGAGCCCTTAAGTTTGATTTCCTCTGGGTTGGACCTTGTGAAGTCACCTTCAAGAAGGGAGTCAAGTATACCGTGAAGCTGCTGTCATCTGGCTGTCCTTTTGCCCAAGTTCATTCCAAATTTCTCCTCAAATATCAACTCCCTATTTCCAATCTTGAGGGGAGAGATGTTGTAAATTGTGCCATTAATGCTAATTTGATATAGCCTTTGAATAGTGATATGTGTAAAGATTTGTTTGTTCTTGCTTTCAACTTTGAAATTTCTTTACCTTCCCTAAATGGGACTGATCTAATACCCACCCATTCCTGAATATAATACCTGCCTTTTTCTGATCCTGGTCTGACTTCACCCCAACGTGACCCCCTCTGCCACTTTGTCTACTTAATAAGTGAGTATTGGCCCTTGTCTACTATTTAAGTAGAATTATTTCTCCTAATAAAGACAAGTTTATCCACATTTGCGCTGGCTTTAATATTCTTCAAGCTTTTTACTTTCCTTTTTTCCAAAATGAATTCCTCATCTTGTATTCCAGGAAATTAAGGTATGTGCCCTTAATTTTGCCCTGAAGTCTAACCCAAGGCTAGCTTTAAACCTCAAATCTTTTTTTATAAAGATTTCCTGCTGTATCCTCCTGGATTTTTCCCCAGGAGCCAAACACAACACACCTCAAAGAAGTATTAATAAAAATTTGAGAGGATGGACTCAAACTGAAGCCATCAAAGCATGTCTTCTTCAAGGAACGTCTTGAATTCTTGGGCCATAAGACAACCCAGACTGGGATTTGTCCAATGTCCAAGAAAGTCAAGGATATTGACAAAATGCTTCTACCCACCAACTTTCAAGAGGTACAAGTCTTTCTGGGCATGATGAGTTATTACAGACAGTTTATCCCTGACTTTGATGATACTAATGAGCTGCTGGTTCAGCTGTTACACAATGTCCCCTTTTAATGGACCGCTAGTTAACAACAGGCCTTTGAGACCCTTAAGCAAAAACTCAAAGAGGCTCCCATCTTGGTGTACCCTGATTATGATAAGGAATTCATCCTAAATACTGATGCTAGTGAACTGGCCATTAGAGCCATCTTGGCTCAATTAGATGATGAAGGTGTGGATCACCCTGTGGGGCAACCTCCAGAATTAAGTCATACAGAATGGAACATCCTCCATGTCAACAATTCCAGAATTTTTTTGCTTTATATTTTATAATTTCAATTAAAACCTCAAAATAAAAAACAAACATTGCTTCTATTATCAGTGTCAATTATTTAATCAAGAAAAAAATAATCTTTAATATTGAAAATAAGAAAGATATTTTTGAGAATTGTTGACATGGAGGATCTTCCATTCTGTATGAGTTAATTTGTGAGGTTGCCCCCTGTGGCTTATACCTCTTGTGTCCTGAATCAGCATGAGAAGAACTACAATGTGACTGAGAAAGAGTGCCTTGCTGTGCTGCATGCCGTCAAACAATTCCAAAATATGTGTATGGCACCCATTTCACTATGTTCACTGACCACACCTTGCTCAAGTGGCTGCAGCAGCTCAAAGAACCAGAAGGACAACTAGCTAGATGGGCCCTTTTCGTGCAGGGCTATGACTTCACAGTGCTACATTGTCCCGGGATTCAACACCAAAACACTGATGGATTGTCAAAAATGCCTATCCTTGCTCTACACCCTGCTGAAGCTGATCAACTATATGAACTAATTGGGTATCCTTATTCATGTTAGAAAGAGGCATAAGAAATTCAAACTTCCCTGTCCAAGCTATCTGAGAAAGCTCTCATTTGCAACAACCAGCTCTTTTAAAAGGGTCATCAGCAATACCAGCCTTATGTATGTCCCAGTCTTTGCCTTTTGCTGGTGCTCTAAGCTCATAAGGAGACTGGGCATGGAGGCATTGCCAAAACACATGACTGGCTTCAGAAACCCTATTTGTGGGAGAACCTCCGCCTGCTGATTCCCACCATTATTGCTAGTTGTCATGACTGCCAGCTCCAACAACCTCAAGCTGCCTCTCACAAAAACAAGCTAGTCCCTCCACAGCATGCCTTTCATATGGTCAGTATTGGCGCTGTAGGACCTCTTCCTTGCTCACACTAAGACTGTTAATTATTTCAGCAAGTGAGTGAAAGCTCGCCCTATTAAGGACATCACTGATAAAACAATTGTTGCCTTTCTGTTGCAAGATGTATTCTACCGCTATGGCTGCCCTCAAGCGCTATTGTCAGACAATGGAACTAACTTAAATGCTAAGCTGGTGACTTCTGTTGATGAGGCCTTGGGATCCCATCAATCCTTCTCTGCTCCCTATAACCCTTTCACTAACAGAGCTGTAGAGTGTACTAATTCAACCTTGGTTTCTATAATGAGGAAACTAACATACTACAATGCTGCAAATTAGGATCTATACTTACCCGTTGCTCTCTTTGCTTATTGCATTAGCAAACATTGTTTCACTAGGTATTTCCCCTTTGCTATGCTGTATGGGCATGAGGCCACTACTCTGTTGCTCCTGGGCCCCCCCTACTCTCCTCTGATAAGGCTATGAACCCTGATGACCATATCAAAGATCTAGTCAATCTCATAATTGACATACAGGCCACAGTGTACACTTCTGTGTATAAGACCAAGATGCTTGAGCTCTCTCCTGACAATGCTGGACATTCCCCTTCACCAGAATTAAACATCAGGGATTGTGTTCTCTATTATCAGCATAGAGTAGGAGGACGCTCTCAAAAGCTTGATATGTTTTGGGCTGGGCCTCTAGAAGTAACCTTAAAATGTGGGTCAGAATACACTGTGAAACTTCTCTCTAGTGGTTGTCTATTTGCCTGAGTTCATGCCAAGTTTCTCTGTAAATACTACCCCCTACGGCCAATCAAAAAGGGGGCAATGTTGTTAATGCTGTCGTTCACCATGTTGTGATTTTGCTTTTGATGGGTTATTTTGAGGACAAATATCTCTCTTTTGCTTTTGCCCTTTAAAATGAGTTTAGCTCAAAATTGGGAAGTTCAATTGTTTGGTTTCCTGATTCTGCGCAACTCACTTGCCCCACTTATGCTGGTGGCAAGTGATCCTAACGTCCATGTACTGTTTTGTGGTAAAGCTGTACATTATATATTGACAATCTTTTCACCCAATAAACTTAAGCTCTATTCACATTTTTATCATTGTGTCTTCACTTACTTTGGCGCCTTTCTAGCCAAGTCTAGAAGATATTATCTAATTAGGGCCACAAGGTAATCACATAGCTTTTCCTGCCATCTAAACAAGACTTAGTATGAATCTAATCCTAAGGTTAGGATTCCCTGTTGTGTGTCTATGCCGCGCCTCAGAACATGACAATAAGTAATAAAAGGATTGCAACCAAACCCCCTCCTCCCAAGGCCTCTGATGTCCTCTCTGAGCTTATGTTTACTTGTAAGCTCAAGCAACTTCCAAGTGAGAACACTTCCTTGTGTACAATGATGAGCCATCTGTCAAGAATTGTATTATCTGCTATGAAACTCAGCGGAACCTGATGAGTTAAAAAAGGCAACAACCTGGCTATTAGATGGTATCTTTGCCACCTGCCCCCAGATGTTTTGCCAGCTCTGGATGGTTCATGCCCATATTGAGATCCAGGTGATTCCACTTGTCTTTTTCCTTCTTTCCAGGGCCACCAAGGCCATCTATACCTGCATCTTTTCTATCCTCTGCCAAGAAATTTTCCTTCTTTTTCCACACCAACAACACCCAGAAGTCTCCTCACACATCCACGCCAACCCTCCTGATGTTGACAAGGACCAGGTCACCCTGGACTTGGAGGAAAAGGCAAGGCTAAGAGCTCTTGGCCCATACATATACATTATGGACTTTGAACCTGCTCAGTCCAATGCATATGAGCAGCTGTTTTATGAGGGAGGTGCAGGGGTGCCACTTCCACTACTGTCAAGAAGTTGCTTACAATGTGCCAGCCAATTCTGAGCTTAGTAGGTTGAGCCGCAGGGATACCTTGGACACCAGAAATTTTTTGCTGACACAATTTAGTGCCCTGGCTTTTTTAAAGCCAGAGCACACTGCACAGGGGTTTGAGATTCTCTCAAAGGATCCTTACATAGTAAAGCACTCAGAGTTTAAGCCTTTCCTTGAGTACTTCAAGCCCCAGTGGACTGGGAAGGTTGTCACGCAGAGGCAAGGCCCGCGCCAAGGCCAGTTGGAGTGTTTACCGGGTGGCGGTGAATGGTGAGCTCAAGACCACTTTGGTGCTAGAGGCTTATCACAAGTATCTTAAGGCCAACTTTGGGCTTCATCCAAAGTTCAATAAGTTCTTCTCCCTCCTGCAGCATGAGCAGGAGAAAACCATCTCCAAGCTGTGTGACTTGGCCAACCGTGTCCCCTCACCAAACCTACAACCCGTTCCACCCTCTTCACCAAGGCCATTCAGGGTGCAGCTAAGCAAAAATACAAGGCATCTGAGCTTAAGCAACAGCTTGAGCTTATTGCCACATCCCTCCTGTAAGGTTCTAATAAAAGGGGAAGAAGGGTGAAGAGTAAACTTGTTTGCTTCTATTGTTTTAACTTTTAAGCTTAAATTTTTAATTTTTAGTTTTGATAATTTAGTTTTAGTTTTTCTTTTTTTGATTTAATTAGATAGTACTGATTATATTATGTATAACTGGTAAGTCTCAATGAATAATTATAGTTGAAGGTGAATGAAATATCTTAATTTTTGTTAATTTCTTAATAAAACATAAGATATTCACAGTTGTACTTATATGAATTATACCAAATAATGTTAATATTGTGCTTCTCTTTATTTTGTCTTGTTAAAAATTTTATTTTTATGGCAATAAAAATATTTTTATAGTGAAGAGTGTAAATTATATAGTGGAATGGAAAATAATTGCTTGTTTCTCCTTATTCTTATTAGTTAAGGTATGTTTTTATTGCATTTCTGAGTTCAATGGGGTCACTTTAGTATGCTATAGTTGTAGAGATTAATTTTTCATATTAAAAGTTTTCAGTACATCAAGTACCATTAATTAAAAAAAGTGTCGACTTCCAGTAGTCGATCAGACAAAAAAACCAACTCTCACTTTACTTAATAGTCGACTAACAGGGAGTCGATTTCACCACAGTTGCCTTTATAAATCAATAAAAGTATTTTAAGGGATAAAATTTAAACATGTAGTTATTTATTTCGAAGCTAACAATACTGAGGAATAGGAAGAAAGCGTTGGAATGGAAACAGGTGTCGAATGGCAGAGAGGTTGGAAATGCCTCGCCATCCGCAGGCGGGATCTTCGTCATACTCCTGGGAGCACTGCTTAAGCTTGGATGTGCCATCATTTGCGATGTACTCATGGACTTCAGCGCCGGCATGGACAAACCCAAAGCTGCGAGGTGGCAAATGAGAAACAATGTCGTTGCCGTTAGTGTAGCGTGTAATGGGGATGTTCAGGCGATGGATGCCGGTGACAAAAGAATCATCGCCGACGCGTGGGCCCGCGTAGAGAGCAGCAGAGAAATGGCGACGATCTTGGCGCTTAACAAGCATAGCTTTCAAAGAGGGAAGGGAAAGGAGACCGATAGCACCACCAAGGCTGTAGCCGGTAACGTGAAGAGAGTGGTTCTTGTATTTTTCCAGTAGCTTCTCAATAATAGCTTCGGAGCGGTTCTGGGTCGATCTGAAATGGGCGAGGAACCCTTTGTGCACAAAGCCAGACTCGAACGGAGCCATCTCGTACTTGAGATTTGTGATCCAGTTCCGGATGGTGATTGCGGGGCGGTAAGATACAACAATCTGACGATCAGGTTTATGTACTGCCACCATGACATATGCCTGCAAGGGAAGATAACGGATGATGTTGATATCAGAGTATGTCTTGGTACATACGCATTCAAAGGTGTCCAACTTGGCAACAGGACACACAGAGATGAAGGACCGCGTCAAATAGCTGCGCACCTGCTTTGACGTGTTATGCTGCCATTCGCGAGAAACGTTCAAGCGGCGGGGCGGTTCAAGGGAAAGCAGCTTTGGGAGTTTCTCGATCATGGCGGGAGTAAACAAGTTGACAATTTCTTCAATCAAGCCCACTGATTCAATTTTCATTGAAGGAACATTTGCACAGACGGACCTGGCCAAATACAGAGCTGCAATCCCAATCAACTTCATCTTTGCTCCTCCTACCACCCTACCTTGGTTTAAATATGCCATCGAAATGCACAATATTGGATTTTCTTTTCGGCTACATATTTGGATGATAACAGATAAAATTCCAGGCTGGAAACAAGACATTCGGGACAGTCAAAAAGGCGTCTTCGCTTAAGCTCCCTATTTTAATTACACCAGTTAAAAGGAGAGGATTAGTTTAGATTTTATATTTTATGGGGAAATAGGAAGTTCTAATAATTCCAAAGTGAAACAACCAACCCTTTAGTCTAGCATATATTTATCAGCAACCCGTAGAAGAAAAGCGATATTCTCTATCCCAGCGTAAAACCACTACTCCTTCATTAATGTGCGTCGCATATTGTAAATAAACCATTTAGCTTCAACCAACAAGAAAGCCCAACGGCACTCCCAAGTAAATTGTTTGCTATCCTGATCCCACCCTATTCTTTGATGCGGTATAAACCATACACCAATATTCCAATGGGAATGGCACAAGTGCCAATTTTGGAGTATTTTATTTGAGGAAGCATGCAGGTGCCCAGAATTAGACTGTCAACAAAAATAAAAATAAGCCATTGCTGGTTAGAATAATTTATCTTATATAAAACTGTTTCAGCTTTTAGCCATGAAATATGTGATGTCACTTGCGAAAAATAGTGTAATCGATATTTAAACAAGCTGGCGTTTAAACGAAATTAATTTATAAAATATATTAAAAATCTCATTCTAAATGCCACTGTATGAAGGTGACATGGCTTTTAGGGCTAAGCTGCAATTTATAGCAGCAAACTGGGTGACTTGTAAATATCGCAACCCAATCATTTCGACCTGTGCTGTGATCTTTAGAGGGCACCATATCCCAGAATATGTCTGAAATGGATAACGATGCGTGTAATTGTTTACAAACTGCGCTCGCCCCACCCTCATTGGTCCCACTGCCATTGGAAGCGTAAACAGATTTGATCACCGCTCTTAAAGAGCTCTAATAAAGTTCTATTTTTAAAAAAAGTAAACATATTTGATCAACTTTTCCGCCAACTGCCCAAAGTCAAGGTTTCCCAGCCAGCGTACACAAGTGACGCGTGAACCCTGAAACATAAATACTTTAATTGCCTAATGGGCGGGAATGTAACTTTACCCAATCAAACAGCACCCTTCAGCAATGACGATCCAAGTGTTGACTATCCTTTACCAATTAAACCATATGATGTCAAGCTGTTGGAGGACAAGCAAAAACCAAGTAACACATGTTTAGCCTGCAAATATTTTTATTCAAACTTGTAACTTTTCTTAATTTTTAATTTGCTGGTATAAAATCTTTGTACTAAAATATGCGTGGGCTATTGAAAAGCGAGCAGCAACTTGGCTTGAAGTCCAAAGCTACATGATCTTTTATACCTGGGTCAACCTTGCCAATATTATATAATTGAACTGTCCTATGAAGCAGGAACTACAGAAAATTTGTAGAATAAAACTAATTGTCAAGTATATACTTCTGAAAAGTATAATAAACAAGATAAAGGGGAAAATTAAGAAGAGAATGATACTTTATTGGATAAGGATATGAGAATATATATATTATCATGAAAAGCCACATACTGTCCATGTACTTCATGAAGGTCATGAGGCTTATCTGAGTGGTGTTCCTCTTAGGTCACAAGGCTTGTTCAAGTTGTGTTACGCTTAGGATTTGGATTGGTATATCCCTGTCATAGATGGCTGAATGATAGTAGTACCACCAACTTATTGGCTGGTTGGTGAACCATTTGGTGATATACTTGGTGTTTTAATTCCCTGAGAGAGAGTAATTGAAGATGTTGCAGCATCTCCCCCTTGGGTGCTGAAAGGCGGAGCCTTGGGGATTTTCTTGAGTGTATTGGGGACACAAGCTTGGTATTAGTCCAGTTTGGCATTTGGAACAGGAAGTCTGGGGTTGTGCTGTGCTGTTTTTGCCTTACATAGGCAGAGTTGGTCATGGTGCATACATTTTAGTTCAGTTCAGGCCCCAATTTTCTTGATGAGGTAGGTATTATTAGGCTTGACTTCCATGACAATGCCTGGCCCACGTAACCCTGGATCCAACTTATGCTGGTCGTGGTTGACAACCCAGATTTTGTCCCCAACTTGGAATCTTTCCTGCTGTAGGGGGATTACTTCTCTCCCAACTCTTTTGTGTTCCATTTCCTCTTGGTCTTTTCTAGCGCGTTGTAGGCTGGGGTCACTGTTGTCTGGCACCTTTTTGGGAAGAGGTAACCAAGGTCCTGTGGTTGTACTAACAAGAGAGGTCTTTTGCCCATAGACAAGCTCATAAGGGCTTTTGCCTGTATTGCGGCTAACTTGTATTCTAAAGACCATGAGTGCTGTTGGCAGCATGTCAACCTAGGCCTTTGGATTGTTAGCAGATAACTTACTGAGGGCTTCCACTAGAAAGCCATTTAGTTTTTCTACTTGTCCATTTGATTGCAGGTGATACAGGCTGCCTGTGATGTGTCTTATTCCATTCTTGGCAAGGTAGATATTGGTATCAATGGCCTTAAGTTTGTTGCCTCTGTCTGTGATCAGGAGATCAGGTTTCCCAAACTTGGCTATGATTTATTTCCCAATAAACTGTCTTGCATCATTGCCTTTGTGCTCTTTTGTGGCTTGTGCTATGGGCCATCTGGTTGAATAGTCAAAGGCTGTGATGATGTACTTCTTGCCTTTGCTTTCACCTGGCATAGGTCCCACAATATCCAACAACCATATCTTAAAGGATTGTGTGATGAATATGGGTACTACTGACTTGGGTGGTGCCTTGGTTTGGGCATACTTCTCACAGACTTTATATTGCTCCAGTACTTCCTTGATATCATCTAGCATGTTGGGCCACCAGTAGTGTGTCTTGAGATACTTGTGTAAGTTCCTGCTATGGGTGTATCCCAGATCTCTGTGATATCAGAGGATTGTGTCAACCTTTTGGTTGACGGGATGTAAGGTACAGTGTCACCATTTGGAAGTATTCAGTGTAGAGTGCCATATAAGTTTTTGAACAGATGTTTGTTCTTAAGGACCTTCTCTTGGACGTCCATTGGTGTTCCAGGTGGTAACTCTTCTTGGAGATTCCCCATGATAAGCATGGGCCAGTCAGGGTCCCTGTCAGCTCATAGATTGTGTTTACTGTATATCCTTGAAAGGGCGTCTGGGTAAGCATTTATTTGCATGATTTATATTCAATTTGCATTGGGTATCTCTGTATGAGACTCATCCACTTGTCTTCTTGACAAATGCTGTTGTGTCTTGAAGAATATTAATGATTTGTGATCTGTGAGAACTTTGAATGTTTGGGCTCCTTCCAGATAGCATTGTCATTTCATGAGACAGTGTACAATGGCCACCAGTCCTTATTGTGTATGGGGAACCTTTTCTTGCTATCAGACAGTTTTCTTGACTTGTACGCCACAGGAATAAGTCTTTTTCTTCTGTCTGGATACAGAGTACCCCTCCTATGGAATCTTCAGATGCATTGGTTTCTAACTTGTATATTCCTTCACAATTCAGGTATTGAAGGATAGGGGTGGTGATCATTTGTTCTTTTAGCTGGCAGAAGTGCTGGTCTTGTAGAGGTGTCTCTAAAAACTTGGTTGTTTTGCTGTAATGGCTGACAGGGGGGCTACCAGAGCACCCCAATCAGGAATGAATCTTCTAACGTAGGTTACCATGCCTAGAAAGGTGCATAGTTTGCTCTTGTTTCTGGTGTCTGGCATTTTGGTTATAGTGTGTATCTTTTCTGGGTCTGCTTTGATTCTGTCCTTGATGATAATGTGACCAAGGAATGGAAGCTCAGATAAGAAGAAGTCACACTTTGATGGTTTGACAATGAGTTGGTTTTCCTTGAGGGTTCATAGAACCAGACAAACGTCTTCCCAGTGTTTTTTTAGGGTTTTACTGTAGATGATTATACTATCCAGGTAGATGATAGCTTGTTTCCCAATGTTTTCTTTGAAAACCTCGTTCATGAAAGTCACAAAGGTGCTAGGGGCGTTTTTCATGCCAAAATTGAGAACAACACATTTAAAGAATCTGTATCTGTTTCTGAATGCGGTCTTTGGGATGTCTTAAGGGTTCAAATTTTTTTGATGATAACCTGCTGTCAAATCAATTTTGTGAAGATTTGGGACCCCCCTCCCCAAGGCATCAAAAAGGACATCAATCAGGGGCAGGGGATACCTGTTCTTAAGCGTGACTTTGTTGAGCGCCCTGTAGTCTGTAACTAGGCAGAGTCCTCCATCTTTCTTTGCTATAAAGAAAACAGCGGCACCAAAAGGCAATTTCAAGGGTATAATGAGGCCTTTTTAAGGACTTTGTCCAAATAGGCTTTCAGAGTGTTGTCTTATTGGGGTTTAAGGCAATAGATAGGTTGTGCTTTTGGTACACTTCCCTTGAGGTTGATTTTGTGTTGTATGCAATGGTTGGGTGGTAACACTTAAAGAATTTCTTGGAAGGCAGATGGGAATTCACTTACAAGCTTATCTTGGATGTAGTCCTTTTCAAGTCTGGTTTCTGTATTCTTAAAATGGATAATTTTATACTTCAGGTGTTCCAATCAATCTTGCTGGGGTGGTTTCTCTTCTGTTTCCATGATTTTCACAAAAACATGGTCTCTCATAAGTGTATCAAGGGGAGTTGGCTAGACATGATGGTGCACCTTGCCTCAATGTAAAGTGAGTGTAGCACTATCCCAGTCAATGTGAGAATTGGTCTTTTACATCCAATCCAGGCCAAGTATAACATCATATTTGGGTATTGGTATGATAGGAATGTTAAGCGTAGTTTGCACGTCTCTAATTTAGGTGCAGAAAGGTTTTGCTTCTTTGTTGACTGGTTTACTTTCATTGTCTGCCATGATAACTCTCTTTATGTTGCTTTGGACTATTTATAGTTTCATGAGGTTGGCAAACAATTTTTCAACAAGGGATTGATCTGCTCCAGTGTCAAATAATGCTGTGCCTTGATATCTGCAAAAACAGAAAGGATGAGTGAGGAGTTTATTTCCTGTTTGGGCGGCAAACAGTAGAGGATTGTGAAGGGTACTTGGATCATGGTGATTGGTCCACGTCCTGGTCCCTATACAATTCTTGTGAGTTGGGGGAGGGTGGCTCACATAGGCACTCCCCTGATATTTCCCCCTCCTTTTTGGTGTCTTCAGTACTTGCTTGGTTAGCCTGGGCAATACAATTTGAGTTGCAAAGATAGGAGTTATTGAATTGGTTATTTTGCTTGTTAGGGCAAAGATCCTTCTTTGCTGTGGGGCTCTCTTTTTGCTTGTTTGATGTGTGTAGATTATCAGATTTTTGAGCCATATATTTTCCTTCCAAGAATAAATTTTCAAGTTTCTTGCAGCAGGTCATGTCAAACTGGCGTCTGATGTGCATGGGGAGGCTGTTGTAGAAGTCCAATTGAGGTCATGACTTGTCAAAGTTAATGGTGCTGGGAGCTTGGTTGTGTAAGCCTTCATATGCTTCAATGTAGTCCTCAATTGTTCATGTCATTTTGAAAGTTTGGAGTTCTGTCATGATCACCACATTAGAGTCTTTCATGGCAAAATTTTTGAGGAAGGCAATTTTGTACATGCCCCAGTTTTCAATTTAGTCAGGATGTTGGTTGAGCCATTCACTTAAAAAACAAAAGGCAGTTCCCGCAACACAGAGGGCAACTTTGCTGGACCAGAGTCTGCATGGGTAGCCCACTTGTATGAACTTGCTTTGTGTGCTGTTGATCCAGAGACTGTCATTTTTGGGTGTAACCCTGCAAAGGTCCCAATTTCTGCTGAGCGTAGGCGTTGGAAAACAATGTTAGGTATTTTGGTCTGTTATGATTCTGTTGAAGCTTGAGTTGTGTGTACAGTCTGAGGGCTCTGAGAGTGTTGTATTGTTTGATAGGTACAAGGACGTTGTTGTAGATGACAAAGCCTGTGGGAAGTCTTATCCTTCTTCATAGTCTTTCAAGCCGGTAGGGAGGGCCGTTTGTTGGGTCTTTTTCTTGGGAGGAATTTTTGCTTTGAGTTGGGTAGGTATGGATAACCTACTTGTGCTACCACTATCAAGTATATACTTCTGGGAAGTATAATAAACAATATAAAGAGGGAAATCGAGAAGAGAATGATACTTTATTGGATAAGAATATGGGAATATATATAATATCATGGGAAGCCACATACTGTTCATGTATATCATGGAGGTCATGGGGCTTATCTGAGTAGTATTTCTCTTAGGTCACAAGGCTTTTTCAAGTTGTGTTCTGCTTAGGATATGGATTGGTAGATCCCTGTCATAGATGGCTGAATGATAGTAGTGCCACCAACTTATTGGCTAGTTGGTGAACCATTTGGTGATATAATTGGGGTGTTAATTCCCCAAGAGGGAGTAATTGAAGATGTTGCAACACTAATGAAAGTTTATTTTTTGTTTTGAAAATGAGGCAATCAGCAGAGAGGGGAGCAAGAAAAAGATGAGAGAAGAATATGTTTATTGGATAATATCTTTGGCTTTTAAGCTAAAGGTGTTCTGGATTATTTCTTCTAAGGTAGAAGGATCAAGTGGAATGTTCATATCTTGGGGAAAACACTGCTTCTTGTCAGCTCAGCAAAGTTAAGCCCCAAATGGTATGGTCAGTACTATTATGGGGGACCAAATGGGAATACTATGTAATGTTCTACTTTTAAAACAGGCGCTCCCTGATGGATACCCCCAACCCTCCCCCTCCCAATAAAGCAATATCATTGGTTTAAAAAAGATAGAAGGATCAAGTATGGGTAGGAAAGACAGTGTCATTGATTCTCATATGACTGAACTATATTTACAAAAAAGGGTGGGATGAGAATTTCTAGAATGGAAGGTTGTATATTCAAATATCCCCCTTAACACTAAAATTTCCTTTTGTTAATATAACTAAGTTATGATAGGCATCATTTATATCTCAATAATAAGAAAAATTGCAATTCAATATCACACTATTTAATTAAAATGAGGCCTATTGATCTATGGATTTTATACTATACAAAACCTAGATACAATAACCAATCAGGAGAAGATATAAAATGAATAATATTCAAATCATGGTTGCAATTATTAAACTTATCTTTTGTAGTCAATTGGCCTAATCTCACAGCTATCATAAAAACAAGAAATATCACCCTATTAATAAGTATCTATTCCATTAAATAAATCAAATTCAAAGTGACTTTTTATCAAACTGTTGCAATCAAGTTTCCAGGCTTGCCAGTCAACGTATCTTACAATACACAGGAAGCACTCAACAAGCCACTCCTTGACGTGTCTAACAACATGAACTAATCTGATAGCAGTGCCAAATTGTGGACACTATCTCCTAATTAGGATTGATTCCAATTCAACTTTCTAATCCCTGCAAAAGTTAATCCTCAGCTTCAAACCTTACATGGAATCTGCCACTATGTCACCCCCTGTGGCCTTGTGGCTTTCCCCGTTAAAATATATAAAAGTTAGTCTGTCTGTCTGTAATGTCACCTCAAGTGGGCTCAAGCTGTAAGAGGATTTGGCTGAATTGATTTTTCTGTAATTTCATTTTAAAAGCTATTTTTTAAGCCAAAAGCTCAATTTGGCTCATCCTTACATTCAATCCCTTTCATGCATCTTTGAAAGTGCACATATTGAATTCAGTGGAGTGTGGTCAAAATCATGTTGAAGTGAAATATAAGCCACTTGAACTTTAATAAAATATTATTTGATTACTTGTATTTTAAATTGGTGGCTAACCCCATTTAACCATATCAAAGTGGCTTATCTGTATAGATTACTTGACTCTAGAATGGGTGGATTAAAATTATAAAGGAAGTATCAATTGCTCAAGATCCTTTTATATGATTGGATGTTTAAACTCTGCTGATGATTGAATTAACTGTTGAAAAGAGAGCTTGATCAGTTTTAAATATATTAATTGAAAGTATACATAAATTTGAGTTTAAGTGCAGGATGGTTGGCTTGGAAATATTTTATCTATCTAATCCAAAGTGAAATAATAAAATATTCCACTTGCATGTATCAGCTGATCTAAGTGGCTGCATATTATTTCAGAGTAAAACTTGCTTGCCACAGCTTCATCCCAAAAGAACATCAGTAGAGTAAACTAAAGATGATAAAATTAAATTTCAATATAAACTATTTTCATGAAATTTAGAGACGTAGATCAATTTTTCAGATGATTCTGATCAAAATGGTACCAAATATGATAGCTCTAGCTGCCTAGATGCTGAGATATATAATTAAGTGCTGGAATTGTGTTCACGTCATAATCAAAGGCTCAGACTCGATTTGATAGTATCTAAAGTTACTTTTAATGCACACTGAAAAAACTAAAATCAATGTATCTTAGTGAATACTAAGTTTATTTTGATGTCCAATAGCTTATTTGAAAGCTGTATATCAGCTCTACACTTTGAAGGGATTTAAAAACCAATTTTTTAAATTTTAAAATAATTATTTTATTTTTACTAAACTTAATAGTGATACTATACTTATTGTAAGGTCTTGGTCATAATGGTGCAAGGTTGAAACAAAAAGCGTGTTAAGCATTAGGGTTAATATTAAGAAAGTATAAAAAGTAGGTACTGTCTGTAATATAATATTACAAAATCCTACTAAGAACTTATGCTGGGTTACAAAAGAAGTGATAGAGTTTAAGAAACTCTAAACAAATAAGATAAAACAAGGTATTTAATAGTGAACAATTAGTAACTAAGGGAATGCCAATATTGGGATAATTTTCATCAGCAAACTGGTAAATGTAACTATTAAAGGATTTCCTAAGGGATAATAATGGATACAACAAGCCTAAGGCTTGTTGTTTTACAACTTCCATTTATTTAACTAAGAAAAGGAAAAAAAGAAAACTTATAATGAATTACCAAAAGTTTGAAATTTCTAAAAAATTAAGGATCTGAAGATTAAAAATTGATAAAGATCCAAGGGAAGAAATCACTTAGAAATTTGGCTTAAAGTCAAATCTTCACAAGCTCTTTATTTATAGAAAAACCTTTTCAGTTAAGAAAATGATGAAAATGGAGAAGCAGTCAAGGACAAAAGCAAGTGGAGAAAGTTGGGAAAGAACCTGGAGGAGAAGGGGAAAAGATAAGCCCAGCAGAGATCACATATCATCCCGTAAGCTGGGGAAGGAGCAGGCGCTTACGTAAACATAATTGCAAAAGGTAAAATAAAATTAGAAATCTTATAACTTAAATTAGAAAATATAAAGCTATTTTAATAGAAAAATAAGATTAAGACAAAAACAACAACTGAAACACAAATTGATAAAAAAACACAAGGTAAAATTTTAAAATACTTAAATAGTAACTCTTAAAGTAAATTTCAATTTAAATATATGGAAGGAAAAAAGAAAGCAAAATTAAAAAGAATAGTAATAAATTAAAGAGCCTGCCCTTTGGGGCAGGGCAGGGCATGACATTAACACCTCCAGATCCAAGATCAGGATGTGCTTGGATATAAGAATTGAGAGCCTCAGGACAATTTTGCAAGGCTATCAATGGCTCTCAAGAACTCTTCTCAACAGAACATCCTTTCCAAAGAACCAGGTATTGAAGTTTACCATAGTGATAAAAATGATATATAATGGACTCAATCTCACATAGGAGTTCCCTCAACCATGTGAGGAGGAGATGTTTCATTGTTCTGATGAGAAGGAGGAGGAATAGTCTGGAGTTTGAGAAGAGAATCATGGAAGACGTCATAGATGCAATACCCTGGAGGAAGTTGAATGCAATATGCTACCTTTCTAACCCTTTTAGTTACAAGGAAAGATCCTATTAATTGGGGACCAAGCTTACAGGAGGGCCATATAATAAGAAGGTTCTTTGTATTAAGAATTACAAGATTTTTGACTTGGATGCTATTTCCTTCCTGTTGGTGATGGTTGCCCTGAACCTTGTAAACCTCAATAGCCTTAGAAAGATCATCCTTTAAGGATTTCTGGATGAGCTGTAGCTTGACCAGGAACTCCTCAGATGATGGGGAACAGACAGAGGAAATGACAGAAGAGACAAAGGCAGGAGTGCAGCCTAAATTTTCCAAGAACGTATTCAACTTGGTAGAGGAATGGTGAATACCATTGTAGTGTCAAAACAGCAGGCTTAACCTGCCAGCAAGTTTCCAAACAAGCAGGTTTGTGACCTGCAATCCAATTACCCAGCCACCTGAAGCCAGACTAGGAAGTCAACTCAAATTACCAAATCCAACAACATGAACAGATGATGATCCCTTATGGTGGATACCTTGTTTTGGCGCTTGACTCATTACCAGGATCAAGCCACCCCTTCACAATCCAGCCGTGTGATCAACACAATCATGTTCATGTTATCCTTGATTCACATTAACTATATAATCACTATCTCTCAATAAAGATTATTATCTAGCTTCTAAATATTTTCCCCTTTTAACTCTGCTAAAACAGAACAGTTACAACATTGGTAGCACAAGTAGGTTCTCCATCCTACCTTATTTTTAAAAATTCTTCTTGTTGCCTGCATGTGCCGCAGCCAACAAATACTTGACAGAATTATGCCTGGCCTCCTGCTGGACTGGTCCCCGTACACCCCTGGTGCCAAGATACCCAATGGCTTTGTCCTGTACCAGAACACAGTGATTCCACTACCTGCCTTCAACGCCATGTCTTCACAAGGACTCTTTCAGGCTTCCTCCTCCATTCTGCAACCAACCAACAAAAATGCCATGTCCACCTATGTAGCCCAAAGACAATGAAGCACCGCCTTGGAACCTTTTGCTGGGGCCAACAACAACAACACTGCTGCATGGATACAGTCTGCCCAGAGCAAGCTGGCCCAGATGGAATGCCAACAGCATATTTGAATTGCAGAAAGCTCCATCCGCCTGACCCATGACAATGGCACCTGGTGTGACAAGTGGCACAAGGAGCACACCAACAAGAACTGGGATACCTTCAAGCAAGACTTCTTGGCAAGATTTATGCTTAAGGATACAGCACTCATGATCATACACCAAGTAAAGAACCTAACCCAGACGGGCACTGTGAAGGAACTCACCTGTGCCTACAAGGAACTCCAACTTTGTGCACCATCTGACATGGTCTTTGACACCCAAGACACATATCTCATGTACTATGCCGCTCTCAAGTTGTATTTGATGAGACACGTAAACCTGGACCAGGTGACCAACCTGCAAAGCCTGTACGGCAAAGCGGAGAAAGCAGAACAAACCTCCAACGCCCTTCATAAGTCACAAACGGGAAAACAAGAAAGACCCAAGGATTCCAACACAGGCGGGCGCTCCACTTGACCACCCCCAGGAAACAACTGGAATAACATCAACCATAAGCCCACAAGCTCAAACAGACATGGGAATGGGAGCAATGGCCAGTCAAATTGTACCCATTTCTGTATCACCACCACACAAGGAAATCAAGACAAGGGGAAAGCCTGGGGAGAGCATTAAGCAAGCCAAGCTCTCCCCACACAGCTCCTGACTTGCCCAATGATGAGTATTGACTCAAGGACGTGGACCAATGCCCAATGATCCAAGTGCCCTCAGAGGACCCAGTACTGTACACCATCTCCAGGCATCCCAATAAACTGATGACCTATCCTTTTTGTTTTTGCAGTTACACAGGCTCAGCACTCCTGGATTTGGGTGCATATTGAACACTAGTCAACAGCAGCTTTGTGAACAAGTTCAAGCTAGCCACTAATCCTTTGCGGATTTAAAACATGGTCCTGGCTGACAAACACCACATTACTGTGACAAGGAAAACCACCCCTTCTCTGTCATGCTTGAGAACCTGCATTCCACCATCCAAGGTCCCTTCATTGACTTCCTGAGGTTTGACATTGTACTGGGGCTAGACTGGTTACAAAAGAACAATCCTCACGTAGACTGGGCAACCTCAGTGTTGACCATTAAGTGTGAAGGTGTCAACCACCATATCTACCCTGACTCAGTGGACCAACTCCTATGTGACTACGTCTTTATGCGCATCACAGAGACCCTGGAAAAAAAGGAAAACCTGAAGGCAATTGACTGTGACTCCTGCCAGTATGAGATCATACACTTTAAAGATCACCAGGATACCTCCGCGCCTCAGGATTGCAAAATTGTGGCTTGTCATCCAGAAATCTTCAAAGAAGCGCTACCCGGGCTGCCCCCTGAGAAACACAGCCAACACTCCATCCAACTCAAAGGGGCTGTCCCCAAAGCTCGCCCTATCTACAGGATGACCCCAAACAAAGACAACGCCCTATGCGCCTACCTCAAGAAGGCTTTAGAGAAAGGACTTATGTGCCCCTCACAGTCTACCTTTGGGGCTGCCATGTTCTTTGTGGCCAAGAAGGACAGTACCTTGCGTCTGGATACAGACTACTGAGCCCTAAACAAAGTTGTCATCAAGAATTGTTATCCACTACCACTGATTGACAATCTCTTTACTGCCTTGGGAGGAGCCACAGTCTTCTCCAAGATTGATCTGACTATAGGCTACAACTAGATTTGCATCAAGGAGGAAGACATCCCCAAAACAGCCTTCCACACTAAATACAGCTCATACAAATGTGTGGTGCTCAACTTTGGCATGACAAACGCCCTGTCCACCTTTGTGACCTTCATGAACATATTATTTGCACCACATATAGGCAAGCATGCCCTAGTATACCTGGATGACATCATTGTCTACAGCTCCTTGGTGGAACAGCACCACAAAGGCCTAGAGGCAGTCTTTGCTACCCTGGCGCAACACAAACTGTTGGCCAAGCCCTCAAAGTGCCAGTTCTTCCCTGAGCAATTACCCTTCCTGGGGCACATAGTCTCAAAGGACGGCATCAAACCCAACATTCAAAAGATACAGGCCATATGAAAAATACCGCCACCCAAGGATAAGTCAGAACTCTGCACCTTCTCTGAGATGGTGGCCTATGTATGCCACTTCATATCTGACTGTGGCGTTTTGAGTGCCCCCTTATCTTCCATAACAGGTGCCAAATCCAAGTTTGTGTGGACCCCCCAATGTGACCTCTGTTTCAGACGCCTCAAGAAGAAGTTCACAACAGTGCCCATCCTGCAATGACCCAAACATGACGGGGAATACAAAATAGAAACTGACACCTCAGATGCATCCATTGGGGGAGTCCTACAAATCAAATATAGTGATGGTGACTTCCTGCCTGTAGCCTATGAATCTCAAAATTTTACAGATAAAAAGTGTTAATACCCTATCCACAACAAGAAACTGTTGGCTTTTGTGCACTGTCAAGTCAAATGGCGTTGCTACCTAGAACAGAAGGAAGAATTCACAGCACTAACCAATCACAAGTTGCTCATATATTTCAGAACCCAAGTGAATCTATCTCGCCGCCAAGCCCGCTAATTGGAGCTCTTGGAGAGATTTAATATGCTCATACAGTACAAACCTGGTCCTGAGCTTGCCATAGCAGACACCCTCCCACGCCTATATGTCTGTGCCACAAGAGGGGAAAATGGGCTTGACCCAGACTGGCCTTTCTTGGTACTACAAACAAAGGACAAGGGTTTCCCCCCTGGTACAACTGACATAACAAAGGAAACAGTTATCAAAAACAAACACCTATTTGCTGACGTATATGGGACCCTACACAGAAAAATGTCTGACAGCACTACCATTCCCTAAATCCTCATGCACCAGCAGGTTGGCACCATTTTACGCTATCACAAAGACCTTGGACACACCAAGAGTCAAACCCTATATGAGTTCCTTAAGCACAAGGCCTGGTGGCCAACCTTATAATGTGACGTTCAGGAAGTCCTAGACCAATGTGAGGTATGCAAAAAGTTTGCCAAAAGCAAAACCCCTCCAAAGTCAGTACTACTCATCCACACACAACTACCCTTCAAGGTGTGGGCCCTTGACGTTGTTGGCCCCATACCAGTGAAACATAATGATAAGAAATACATCATCACTGCCATAGACTTTTCTACAAGATGACTAGTAGCCCAAGCAGTAAGGGCCCACACTGGCAATGAAGTACGACAATTTATTGGCAAAGAGATAATCAGCAAGTTTGGAAAGCCAGAACTCTTGATAACTGTTGGAGGGAAATAATTGACCTCCAAAACAACCAACATATACCTCACTGAAATGGGTTCAAACATACTGTGACAACATCATATCACCCACATGCCAATGGACGTGTAGAGCAGCTTAATGGCAGCCTTATGCAAGCCTTAGCCAAACTCACTGCCAGGAAACCTGAAGACTGGTATAAGCAACTATAGACTGCACTACTTGTGTGCCAAACCCAAGTGAACAGATCCACCGGAAAGAGCCCTTTTGAGTTGGTATACAGCACACAGCCAAATATCATCCAAGAATTAACAGACTTAAACTGGAAATCCCAAGTTAAGTCCCCCACGCTCAGACTCTCAAATTATAGAGGCCAAAAGCAAACAAACAGAAAAGGAAAATGAACGTCTGCAAAAAAACCTTTGTCCCCATCCAAGATAGACATAAAGTTGGGGCCAAAGTTTGGGTAATGAACGTTGATAAAAGCAAACTACAACCAGAGAAAGTAGGACCAGCAATCATTCTAAAGGTAAAAAATAATAACACTTACCTTTTACAAGGACTTGGGAAGCACAAACAAGACAAGACTCTACAGCATGATTGCCTGAGACCCTGCAAAGCAAGACAAAAACAACAAGAAACTGCCTGCCCGCCACAGAACAACAGTTAGTCCAGTATAGTGCCCAGGCTCTTGACAGCCTCCCTGACAACCTACCCCCAGAGGAGGCCAACCTTCAGTTAGGAGGTGTCAAAACAGCAGGCTCAACCCACCAGCAAGGTTCTGAGCAAGCGGGTTTGTGACCTGCAACCCAATTATCCAGTTACTTGAAGCCAGATTAGGAAGTCAACTCAAATTACCAAATACAACAACACAAACAGATGATGATCCCTTATGGTGGGTACCTTGTTTTGGTGCTTGACTCACTACCGGGATCAAGCCACCCCCTTCACCATCCAGCTGTGTGATCAACACAATCATGTTCCTGTTGTACTTGATTCACATTGACTATATAATCACTATCTCTCAATAAAGATTATTATCTAGCCTCTAATCATTTCCTCCTGTGTAACTCTGCTAAAACAGCACAGTTACAACAGTATGAATAATGGACTTAAGGTAAGTGGAAAGCCCAATTGTCTTGTTGTTTGTTGAAAAAAACAGCAATGAAAACATTCCAGTGTCTGGTTAGTATTTTTGATTTTCACCATCAGATTGGTGATGATAAGTCGTGCTAAGAGAAAGATGAACACCTAGCTGGGTCATAAACTCCTTCCAGAACATGGAAAGAAATTGTGGTCCACAGTTCAAAAAATATCTCTTGGAGTGCTGTGGTGAATAAAAATGTTTAACAAACAGGGAAGCAGTCTGATTTGCAGTAATGTTGAAATTACAAGGGGAAAAAATGGCCTGTTTTGAGAACCTGTCTAAAATGACCAGTGTGACATCAAAACTTGAAGACTGAGGAAGCTGGACAATGTAATCCAAGGAAGCAGACTGCCAAGGACCCTCAGTAATGGGGAGGGGACATAGAAGACCCACAGGTTTCTGAGTGAAATGTTTGCTTGTTTAGAAGAAAAGGCAACTACTGACATATGACTTGACAAAAGTGGACATCTTAGGCCACCAGAAGTGATTGCAGAGTTTAGAAAGAGTTTTCTTATAGCCAAAATGGCCTGCAGCAAGGGAATAATGGAACATGATGGTTAATAGCTGTTGAAGGTCCGGAGAAGAGACTAACAACAGGTTGTTGAAGTATAGCACACCATATAGCAGAGAGAAGGAAGGGGTTATGATTGTCTTGTTGTTTGTAAGAGTGTCAATAATCTGGGACAAGACCTTGTCAGAAATCTGGGATTTGTGGATTTGCTTCAGTATGCCAGGAGTTGTGGTGCTGATAACATTGAGTTTGAGGAAACTTTTTGGAGGAAGAACAATCCTGGTGTTGAGAATTTTGTAATCTTTGTCAACGCCAGACAGTAGCAGGTGGCAACTAAGTGCGTCAGGAAGGACATTGAGGGATCCATTCTTATATATTAGTTTAAAACAGAAATTTGATGGTTTGAATACCCATCTAGCATGTCTTTGGGAGATTTGGCATGACTCAGTGAAGTAAAGCAAGTTTTTGTGGTCTGTGTAAATGAGGAAAGGTTCATCAAGTCCCTTGAGGTAGTGACGCCAATGCTTGAGTGTTTTATTTATGGCAAAAAGTTTTTTATTGTGTATGAGATAGTTTTGTTCAGCTGGAAGGTGTTTTTGAGAGAATTATGCAACAGGGTATTGTATTTTATCCCCCCAAGCTGAAGGAGAACACTGCCATTGGCATAATTGCTGGCATCAGTCTTGAACAAGAAGGGTTTGAAAGAATCAGGCAAAAGGAGAACAGGAATGAAGACAAAGACGGCCTTAGTAGCATCAAAAGCAAACTGGGCCTTGTGTGTCCAGACAAAATGAATGGAAGGAGAAGTAAGGTAGTGAGAGGCAAAACTAAAGAAGTAAAATTTTCTACAAACTTATGGCAATAGTTTGCCAATTCAAGGAAACCACAAAGTTGTGAGCAAGTCTTGGGAACAGGCCAGTTCTGGATAGCATCCACCTTGCTAGGAGAGACAGTAAAACCGTTTTGAGTGACAACATAGCCAAGAAAATTGACCTCAGTGCAGAAGAATAAGCACTCTGAAGATTTTCAAATAGGTTGTATTCTCAAAGTCTCTGGGGTACCTGGCAGACGTGGGTGACATGGTTGTTGATGGAAGAGGAGTATATGAGAATATTGTCAAGATAAACAACAACAAACTCCTTAAGGAAGGAAAGAAGCACCACATTCATTAAGGCCTGAAAGGTTGAAAGAGCGTTACATAATCCAAAGGGTATAATGTTGTACTCATAAAAACCAAATGGGGTACGGAACGTGATCTTCCATTTGTGGCCAGGTAGACTCTGACCTGGTTGAAAGCGCTTTGGAGGTCAATCTTAGTGTATTCAGAGCTGCCAGCAAGGCAATTGATCAAAGCCTCAGCAGAAGAAATAGGGCATCTATCCTTGATTGTGATCTCATTGAGTGCACTATAGTTGAAACAAGGGCGCTTGGAGCCATCTGATTTACTGACAAAGAAGATGGGAGAAGAACATGAAGACATGCATTGTGAGATGAAGACTTTAGAGAGTTCCTCATTAATGTAGTTTTATAATAGGGTGTTGTCTGAGTCAGAGAGGAAAATAAGCCTTACCCAGGTAGGAGTGGTGCCTGGTTTAAGGTTTATCTGGATTTTTTAGGGCCTATGAGGAGGTAGCAAGTTACATTCTTCTTCACTAAAGTGATCCTTGAAGTTAGAGTAACAATAAGGTAATCCATTCTTGTCTTTAGCAGAAAGAGTAACTGGGATTGTACTAGATATGGTAGTCAGGCTCATTTTGGAGGGAATTAGGCAAAGGGTACCAGGTACACGAGGTAGTGATTTGACAACATTGCTGCACATGAATTAAATCTTGTTGTTTGGGTGATCAAAGTTAAGCAAAGACTCTCTCAGCCTTGGGAATCCAAGGATGAACGGGAAAGATAAGTAGGGGAAAGAGTTATACATGATGTGGAAAGAAGAGCCCTCCAAGTCAATGGTGATAGGTTGGAGGATAGGTGTGGCGTCAGTGAGGGAGCTATTTCCCATTTTAACCTCAAGGGATCCAAAAGCAGGAAGATCAATTAGGTTAGCAAGTTTCTTTTTCAATGGAGTTGACATTGGTGCCAGTATCAAGAAAAGCAATGATCTTGACTTTTCCTAAAGACCTGTGAATAGTTACTAAGACAGTGGGTGACTTGGAAGTGTTGCTAAGAGAAAGCGAGATGAGAGTGGAGGTCTTGTTGACAAGGGGGGAACACTTGGAGAGATATAAGGCTGTTAGAAGATGATCCTTTGATCCACATTAGGAACAGGGGTTATTGTTCCTTCTTCTGAGGAATTCCTCAGCAGTAAGGCAAAAGCCTCATCCAGCCTTTGGATTGGTACCAGGTGGAGGAGTTGAAGAAAGAGGTACCTTGTCTGGTACAAACAACTGAGCTGCAGGAGATAGGTTGGAAGGGGGATGTGTTTTTGAGGAAAGGTATATTTGGTTCCACTTAATCACCTCTCTGATAAGAAGTTCTAACTCATTAGGAAGATTGTTATGGACCAAAAAATTCTGGAGAAACTTGTTGAGGCCTATCTTGTAGAAGCTGAAAGCCTTGGCGTCAGAGGCTTGTAGTCTTCTCTGAAGGGATAAAAACTTCTAGTTGTATTTTTTAAGTGGAAGCAATCCTTGTGTGAGACTTGAAAATTGGGAAGCAGAGGAAGTAGACAAATCTTTGTCTTCTCCAGAGAAGTATAGGAGGGAGCTGATGAAGAGATCATAGTTCTGGAGAATACCTGGGTTGCGTATTGAGTGAGAGCTAAACCAATCTCTGTAGTGACCAGTGAGTTTCTCCACAAGGGAACAGGCCTTCTGGGATTTGGTGGAGAACTCAGATCTGTAAGCAGTAAAGTGAGCCTGTACATAAGCTAAAGTGTTTAAAATACTAGGGGTGGAAAACTATGAGCTAAGGTATTAAGAACTACAGTTTGGTAGTGTAGGAAGTAGGAAAATGTCCTTCTTTATTACAAAAGTTTTCACATAACCAACTGAGTAAAAAAACAGCTAGAGATAACAGTGTTATAATAGTAATAGAGAGGAAAAAGGCTAAAAATATGATAGATGAAATGGAAAAATATTGCCTGGGTCAATCCCAGCGGAAGCTAAAATAATGTAAGGTCTTGCTCATAATGGTGCAAGGTTATAAACTAAAGTGTGTAAAGCATTAGGATTAAGATTCAAAAGGTATAAAAAGGTAGGAACTGTCTGTAATATAATCTTACATAATCCTGCTAAGAACTTATTCTGGGTTACAAAAGGAGTGATATAGTTTAAGAACCCTAAACAAAGAAGATAAAACAAGGTATTTAATAGTGAACAATTAGTAACTAAGGGAATGTCAATATTGGGATAATTTTCATCAGCAAACTAGTACATGTAACTATTAAAGGATTTCCTAAGGGATAATAATGGATACAACAAGCCTAAGGCTTGTTGTTTTAAAATTTTAATTTATTTAACTAAGAAAAGGAAAAGAAGAAAACTTATAATGAATTACTAAAAGTTTGAAATTTCTAAAAATTAAGGATCTGAAGCTTAAAAATTGATAAAGATTGAAGGGAAGAAATCACTTAGAATTTTAGCTTAAAGTCAAATCTTCACAAGCTCTTTATTTATAGAAAAGCATTTCCAGTTGAGAAAATGATGGTCACGGAGAAAGTAGCCAAGGAGAGGAGCAACTGGAGAAAGTTGGGAAAGAATCTGGAGGAGAAGGGGAAAATATAAGCCCAGGAGAGATCACAGATCATCCTGTAAGCTGGGGAAGGAGCAGGCGCTTACGCAAACATAATTGCAAAAGGTAAAGAAAATTAGAAATCTTCTAACTTAAAGTAGAAAATATAAAGCTATTGAAATAGCAAAAGAAGATTAAGACAAAAATGACAACTCAAGCACAAATTGAAAAAAACAAGGTAATTATTTTAAAATACTTAAAAATTAACTCTTAATTTAAATTCTAAATTAAATTATAGAAGAGATAAAAAAGCAAAATTAAAAAGCATAGTAATAAATTAAAGAGCCTGCCCTTTGGGCAGGGCATGGCACTTATTTAGGTATAGTTTTTATTTATTCTTGGAATATACAATTTTAAATTTCAATAAATATAATTTAAATTATCTTTCAATAGAGCAATTAAATAGAATTTAAATTAAACATGTGATAAGAAATCCAAGTCTAAAAATACAATAAAATATATTGAATCAAATTAAATTCAACTTTAATTCTGTCCTTGCACAGAACAATCACCTAATATAGTATATTAACCACAATTTTTTACAATAAACATTCCTTATTCTATTAATTCTTGTCTTTTCTATTGTAATGTTGTCTTTCCTAATCAAAAAACAAATTGAAATCAGTTCAGTTGTAACAGTGATAGCAGAAATTGGTTCACAACCTACCTAAGTTTCAAATTCCCCTCAAGAAAAGATAGAGTAAGGGCCATATGTCTACTCCTCACCAAGATTCATTCCTTCCAAACCCAAGGGGGACATCCCTGAGGGATATGTTATCTACCAGGACAAGCTAGTGCTTACCAGTGTGTATAATTGCCTCTGCCTAGGGCAGCGCAACGTAAGGGTCACCCCTCCTCAATTGGACCTTTTGCAATGCATGTTAAACCTCCAGCTTGAGTCCTTTGCGGGTGTTTTAGAAGGGGCCGGCATTGTAAGCTGGCTCCTTTCTACCAAAACACGCCTTTGTATCTGTCAGGTCCCTGAGTCCATGTGGGTTGCCACTGCATCTGGCCGCCTTACAGGGCCTGCCACAGTGTGATTTACTAACTGGGCAGGCCAGGAACAAGAAGTCATCTGGGTGTCCTTCAGGTTTGCCACCAAGTCTTGCTACAGCAAAAGTTTCTCTCCCATTGTTGTGGGGACTCCACTTCTAGCCATTAAACAGACAGGATCTGTCCCTGAATACCTTACAGCATGGCAACAAGCCATCACTGCTGCTCCAAAAGCTGTAATCAATGGGAATGCTATGCTGCTTAAAATCATTTTTAATGGACTCAAACCTCTTATCTGCAAATGGGTCCCTGTGGGCTGTTGTACCTCCATCAATGACTGTTACTAAGTCATTGTGGAGGCCAACAACATTGCCTTGATGGGCTTCCAGAGATCTAATGACACGCCAGCCCATAATCTCCCTGCACCTGGCAGTGCCCAAAACTAAGTGGGTTGCCACCAACCACGTCAACAGGAGAATGGAACAAAGTGTCCTTTCAAGGGGGAGCTCCAATTGGTGCAAATCAAAGACTTGGGAATAGACTGGGGGTTGTAGATATGAGAGGTTCTGCAACCTTGCCTGACCACTCTCTCCTTAGCAAAAACCCCTGTGACTATAAAATGCGTGATGTTGAATCCTTAGATGTTTTCCAGAGCCACAGTGACAATCCTGTTCTCCAAGCAAGTCATTCATCCAATAAAATCACCTGATTGGCCTAACCCTTCCATTTCTGTGGAAATACCCACAAACGTTTAGTAGACACTGGGGTCAATCACACCATGGTTGAACAGGGATTTGCAGATGCCCAACAATTAGATTAAGTACCTAGTTGATTCAAAGAATTACACATAGCAAACTCCTCCAGAGTGACAATCACCCATGAGACGGCACCCTTCTCTGAGAGGATGGGGAACATCCAGGTGAAACTCTCTGGGACAATCATGGCAGGACTCAGCCACAACCTCCTTGCTGGCCTCAGCTGGCTTTGGCACAAATGGCCATATATTGACTGGGAGACTATTGTAATCACCCTTAACAGGAATGGGGTGGGATTTCAGATCTACCCTATCAAAATAAGCAAATTACTCCACAACACCATATTTGTCAGACTTACAGAGACTGGAACATACAACTTCAAGGAGAAGAAGCTAGATTTTAACCATTGTTTGATTAAATTCATCAACTCTGAACCCACTGCAGCCTCTCCCTTGACTATCACACCTCCACCAGCACTTGTAGCAATCCTTGAGGAGTACAAGGACGTCTTCAGTGAAACACTAGACCAACTGCCTCCTCCAAGAGAAATACAACATGCTTTCTAACTGCAAGGGCACTGTCTAAAGCATGCCCCCTCTATTTCTTGATGCCCAAGGAAGACAAACTCTCCATCAACAACTTGCGGACATGCTCAATAAGGGATTCATATGCCCCTCACTCTTGCTGTACAAGGCTGAAGACTTCTTGTAGCCAAGAAGCACAGCTCCCTGCGCTTGGTGACCAACTACTGCGCTCTAAAAAAGTGAAATCAAGAAAAAATACCCTTACTACTAATAAACAACTTGTTTGATACACTTTCAGGTGAAAAAAGTCTATAGTAAGATTGATTTCACTTCAGGGTAGAACCAGATCTGCATTGCGCCAGGGGATGAGGCAAAAACTGCCTTTTGCACACACTACGGGTTGTTTGAGTATTGTTCCATGAACTTTAGAATGACCAACGCTCCATTCACCTTCCCCATGTTGATGAACAAAGAATTTGAAGATTTAATTAAAAAATTTGTTTTTATGTACCTGTGACGGATCCAGGCCTAACCAGTCCATCCTGCCATTATCCTGCCCTTAACTCTTATTGCTTTTACCTTCCTGGGATGAAGCTTTGATGAGCTTTGCCTCCAGGGAGGCAATTTTATTGGATAACACTTTATTGTCATCCTGCCAATAAGCCATGATTTCAACGCTTTTTTCCTCTCATGCTCTCAACGCCTCAATTTCACAATTTGCCATCTCTTTTACTTGTTGCAAGATTTCATCCCATCCTATCAACAAGTTCCAAGCATCCCAAGCATAAATTTGGTTCCCTTGGGCGGGAGTCCCTTCCTTTGCAAAGTAATTGGAATACAGCTCTTTGAACACAGCCTTTACTTCTACTAAAGATTTGGCAGGAACAGTCTTAGTGACCTCCAGGCTGGTCCACACTTCTTCCAATGTACTTGTAGGAACCTCCTTTCTTGCTGCAGCGGTTTTCACACAAAGGACCCCAAACTTGGCTCTCTCAAATTTTAACAAAGAAGGCATGATAATTGAAAAATAGGTTAGGGGAAAGCGTCAAAACCAACAATGTGAATATATATTTTATTAATGTTTAACTGTTTTTGCTTATATACCATTTGGGGCATACACAGCTGAAAACCCCTCTGGTTCCCAAATCAACCAATGATTTGTGTCATGTGATCTATAACATTCAAGTCATCCAACATAGATCTTTATCTAAAAGATCACCAAAAATTCTCAACCTATGAGAATTAATCTACAATGAGAAGGAGTCACCTGACACCCTTCATCTCAATGTACCAATTTGGCATGGAGCTTGACCAGCTCCCGGCGCCAAAACCCTGTGGATTGCACAACCCAAACTCAGCTATCAGTGTTCCAACTGTGAACCAGCTGATCAAACCTGAATTCCTAGGAATCCCTGCCTTTATTTGGCTATCTTTGCATTTAATGGTTTTTTGCCTTAAAACCCATTAAAATGCTTCAAAACTCAAACCAGGCACCACTGCAGCGCCCAGCAATTTCCCCGGGCTGCGCTTCTAACCCAATAAATTTGTCAACACGGCGCTTTTAACCCTAATTCCGGGGGGTTTCCCATGGTTAACCTTAACCAAACTTCTTGATAAAGTCAAGGCCATTAACTACTATAATTAAATCCTCATCAATTATATCCTGTATTTATTAATTAATCTTCCTGATTAATTAACCCATTTTGAGACACCTAGTCTCCAAGGTTGATTTGGCCAATCTTGCCTGAATTCTTTTAGTTAGCCTAACCTAACTAAACATCCATATTCTGTTCTTTTATTAAACATAGATATCCAGTTTCTATGAACCTTTCCCTCAAGAATTCCAAACAAACCTATCTATATGTAATAAGCAGCAAAAGCAGAACATCTTTATATTTTGGAGCATTTATTTGGCTAAATACTCAGCAGTGACTGTAGTACGGTCACAGTACCTTAACAACATTTTTGACACCAGTCAAGATCAAATCACACATCTTCAACATCTATGTGCTGTCTTTGACACACTTTGTAAAAACCAGCTAAAAGCCGAGCCCTCCAAATGTGAATTTCTCTGGTCAGAGCTTCTGTTCCTTGAAAACACCATCTCTGCCCAAGGGATAAAGCCTGAACCTGACAAAATTAAGGCAATTAAAAACCTGCCATCCCCTACTGATGTGGGTCAGGCGTGCACATTCTTGGGCATGATTGCCTATGTGCAAAATTTCATCCAGACTTCAGAGAACTAATTGCACCTCTCACTGAGCTCCTAAACACTAAACAGTGTTTCCAGTAGACTCCTTTCAGAGATCAAGCCTTTGAGATGTGAATTCAGAGACTTAAAACTGCCCTTTACTACAATTTCCAAATCAAAACTGCCAATACAAACTTGAGACTGACACCTCTGACAGGGCCATAGGGGGCGTGCTGAGAGTGGAAACTGAGGATAGAGACTTCTTTCCTATGGCCTAAAAATCCAGGAAGCTTACCAACTCAGAGCAGCGCTACCCCTTACATGACAAGGATTTAGAGGCAATTGTGCACTGCATCAAGAAATGTTGCTGTTATCTGGAGGGCACCACCTTTCTACCCCAAGTCCTGACAGACCACAAGTTGCTTCATTATTTTGAAATTCATATGTACTTGACACTTGTCAGTTGCTTGGGTTGAGCCCCTGTCCCCCTACTAGTTATGCATCACATACAATCCTGGAAAGGAACTTGTCACAGCTGACGCCCTCTCCAGACTGTACATAGCATCCATCACAGGAGATGACGGTTTAGACCCAGACTGGCCCATGCTTTACCTGCGCCCTGAAGCCGCCTGTTACAAAGTTCTTAATTCTGTAACCATTTCCAAGCTGAAGGACAACAAGAGTCAGTTTGCCACTTACGCTGGCACTGTCTTCCATCAGGCAGAGACAGGAAAAAAGACGCCTTACGTTCCCACAACACAAAGAGGGGATACCATACTACATTACCACTGTACATTGGGTCACATCAGAGGATGTAACCTCTTTATAAAATCATGAAACACAGGGTTTGGTGGCCCTGTATGCACCAGTACATCCTTGACCTCCTTAAAACGTGTGTGCTATGTGAGAAGAACACATCCAAATCTGCACTGCCCAAGTTGGTCTTATCTGTCAAAGCCATGGAATCCTTGAACAATGAGCTAGGGAATTTTGAGCTTAACCCAAAGGACAGGCTTGGCAAGAAATATATCATTACAGTCATAGACTACTTCACCTGCTGGACAGTAGCCTGGGCAACAACTAACCATACTGCAACTACCATTACCAGCTTCATTGGCAAAGAAATTATGGCCTGCTTTGAACAACCCAAGCGCCTTATTACAGATGGTGGACCTGAGATTGTAGAACATGTCATAAAGGTTTACTGTGCCAAGAACACCTGCCCACTGCCATACTCATCTTACAGGCAAGAATTAACAGGGGCACAGGGTTCAGCCCCAGTACTTTGGCTTTTGGAGCCCCTGATGACTTGAAAGGGGGTAGAGCAAGGAAAGTTATAATCCACAGTTTTTATAAAACCTCCCTTGGCAATTACCCCTTCCTTGAGCCAGTGGTGCGCCAAAGCTCAAGACATAGAACATTAGTCCATTGAGGGAGGCACAAAACACCTTGAGTCAAGATACACTGTGGGTGACCCTGTTTACACCCTCAACCCCAATTCAGCCAAATTGGAACCCAACCACTTGGGACCCTTCAAGATAGCTGCAGTCTATGACAGCTACACCTATCAGCTTGAAGATGCCTAAGAAAACATCTAACACTTCATCACAATTGCTTGCGCCCCTGTCGTGCCATCCCCACATAAAGGTTGTTTGTGCAGACCTTCCCAGATCTTCCACAGACTCTGATCCTGGTGTCTGACAACAAGCAGGGGGCAAGGGGAGTGTTGCAACCAAGTTTCCCTCCTTGCCTGCTGTGACAGATCCAGGTCTAACCAGTCAAACTTACCATTATCTTGCCCTTGATTCTTGTTACCAGTACCTCCCTGTGACAAAACTTTGAGGAGCTTTGCCTCCTGAGATGCAATTTTGTGAGACAACTTTTTATTGTCATCTCTCCAAAGAGCCATAATTTTGACACTCTTTTCCTCTCTGTTTCTCAACGCCTCAACTTCACAATTGGCTCTGTCCTTTAATTGTTGCAAAATTTCATCAAACCCTAACAGTAAGTTCCAGGAGTCTCATGCATAAACTCAATTTTCTTGTGCCAGGGTTTTTTCTCTGGCAAAATAGTTAGAGTATAGTTCTTCAAAAGCCGCTTTTACTTCTACCAAAGATTCCTCAGGTGCAAACTTAGAGACCTCCAGACTTGCCCAAGCCTCCTCAAGCAAGCTGGTAGGAACTTCCTTTCTTGCAGCAGCGGCCTCAACACAAAGCACTCCAGATTTTGCTCTTTTGAATAGTAATAAAGAAGACATTATAATTAAAAAGAGTTTGAGGGGAAAGCGTCAAAATTGACAATATATATTTATTTAAAATTAGCTGTTTTTGCTTATATACCATTTGGGGCATATTTGGCTGAAAACCCCTTGGGTTCCAGAATCAACCTATGATTTATATCACGTAGCCTATGACATTTGAGTCATCCAAACCTAGATCTTTACCTAAAAAATCACCAATATTTCTCAACCTATGAGAATCAACCTACAATGGGAAGAAGTCACCTGACTCCATTCATCCCAAATTTACCAATTTAGCATGGAGCTTCCCCAGCTCCTGGCGCCAAAAACCTGTGGATTACACATCCCAAAACTCAGCTATTGATGTTCCAACTGGGAACCAGCTGATCAAGCCTGAATTACTAGGCATCCTTGCCTTTATTTAGTTATCTTTGCATTTAATGGTTTTTTACCTTAAACTCATTAAAATGCTTCAAAACTCAAACCAGGCGCCACTGCAGCGCTTCTCAAATCAATTAGGCGGTGTGGCAGCACTTTTAACCCAAAATTGTGGGTTTACTTTTGATTAACCTTAACAAAACTTCTTGACACAGTCAAGGCAATTAACCAATATTATTAAAACTTCATTAATGATATTCCCATGTATTTATTAATTAATCTTCCCAATTAATTAAATTGTTTTTGAGACACCTAGTCTCCAAGATTGACTTGGCTCATTTTGCCTTCTGTTCCTTTATTGAATAATGATACTAAGTTCTCAGGAATCTTTATCTGAAGAATTCCAGTCAAACCTATCTATATAAAACAAACAGCAAAAACAGAGCAACTTTATATCTTGGGGTATTTATTTGGCTAAATACTTAAGAGTGACTGTTGTATAGTCACATCTGCCAATGTATCTTACAATACACAGGGGGCGCCCAATGAGTCACCCCAGAACATATCTAACGGCATGGATCAATCTGATGGTGGGTTCAAACTGCAGGCACTATCTCTTAATTAGGAGTGTTGCCAATTCAACCCACTGTGCCCTGTGCAAGTTATTCCCCAGCTTCAAACCTTACATGAAACCTGCCACCATGCCACCCCCTGTGGCCTTGCGGCTTTCTCCATATAGTATATTAATCAAAATATTCTTCAAGAAACTTTTTCTTATTCTATTTATTTCTTCTCTTACTATTGGACTGTTGTCTTTCTCAATTGTTGCAACATCTTCAATTACTCCCTCTTGGGGAATTAACGCCTCAAGTAAATCACTGAATGGCTCACCAAGTGGTTAACCGCCCAGTCAATAAACTGGTGACACCATTATCAGTTAACCATCTATGACAGGGATCACTCAATCCAAGTCCTAAATGGAACACAACTTGATTAAGCCTTGTGGCTCAAGAGAAACATTACACAGATAAGCCCCATGATCTCCATGCCGTACATGATGGCATGTGGCTTGTCATGATACTATATAATACCCTATATTCATAGTTAATAAAGTATCATTCTCTTCTTAATCTTCCCCTTTATTTCTTTTATTATACTTCCCGGAAGTATAAACTCAACATTGGTAGCACAGGTAGGTTATCCATACCTACCCAACTCAAAGGAAAAATTCCTCCCAAGAAAATAACATAAACAATGTCACTCCCTAACGGCTGGAAAGCTTACAAAGTAGGACAAGACGTCCCCCAGGACTTGTCATCTAAAATAATCTCCTTGTACCCATTGACCATTACAACGCTCTCAAAACCCACAGACTGTTCCCCATCATGCCAGCCACAACAGGACTAATGCAACCTGAGATACCCAATATTGTGTTTCAACGCTTATGTACCGCTGAGATTGGCGCCTTTGCAAGACTACACTGTGAGAACGCTTCTCTTTGGATCAACAGCACTGAGAGCAAGTTCAAACAAGTGGAGTACCCCCAAAGACTCTGGGTCAGCAAAATTGCCCTCCACATCACAGGGACTGCTTCATGCTTTGTTACTGAATGGCTAGCCTAACATCCTGACCAGAAGGAAAACTGGGAAGTGTTCAAGGCTGCATTCCTCAAAAAGTTCTCCATGAAGGACTCAGACGTGGTGATTATGAACAAACTTTGAACCTTCAAAATGACAGGAACCATCAAAGAATACATCACAACATATGAAGGACTACGTGACCGTGCGCTCAACACCATCAACTTTGATGAACCTGCACCACGCCAGGACTTCTACAATGGCTTTCCCACACACATTAGACGTCAGTTTGACATGACCTGCTGCAAGAACCTCAAGGATGTATTCCTAGAAGGAAAACAAGCAGCTCAGAAGTCTGAAAATCTAGATTCCACCAACAAGCACAAGGAAAACCATGCAGCTAAGAGAGAGCCTTGCCCCAATAAGCAAAACAACTGAGCCAATAGTACCCATCCTCAAAACAGGAATTGCACTGCATAAGCCAACCAGGCCAGCACCAAAGATACCAACAAGGAGGGAAAAGCTCAGGGGAGTGCTTAGGCAAGCCGCTCTCCCCCTCTTCACAAGACTTGTACAGAGAACAGGACATGTACTCAATCATCATGATCCAGGTTCCCTCCAGCAATCCTCTACTGTTTGCCACTCAATCTGGAAATAAACTCCTTACCTATCTTTTCCGTTTTTGCAGATACCAGGGCACAGCACTATTTGACACTGGAACCAATCAATCACTCATTAACAAGAGTTTCACAGACCTCATAAAGTTACCTACTATTTGAAGTAGCATAAAGAAAGTCATCTTGGAGGACAACCACAGCACACCAGTTACCCACAAGACAAAACCTTTCCAGGCCCAAATTGGAGACATCCAAACAACAATTAGCGGCCCCATCATTCTAATCCCCAAAATATGATATCAAACTTGGATTAGATTGGATGCAAAAGACAAAGCCTCACATCAACTGGAACAGTGCCACCTTCACTATCCCACAAGGAGAAGTCCACTATCACGTGTACCCAACACATCTTGACACCCTCATGACAGACCACATATTTGTAAAGATCATGGAAACAGAGAAAGAAACTGAAATCAGCAAAATTGATTGGAACACATGTACTTATGAGGTCATATACTTCAAAAACACAGAAACTCAACACAAACAGAACCAAATCAAAGACCAGCTAGTCAATGAATTTCCCTTTGTATTCCAAGAAACACTACCTGGGTTGCCCCCTGATTGGAGTATACAACACAAGATCAACCTGAAAGGTAGTGTGCCTAAAGCATGACCCATCTACTGCCGCAAACCACAAGAAGACAACACTCTGAAATCTTACCTTAACAAAGCACTCAAGAAAGGCCTCATCAGACCTTCAAAGTCACTGTTTGGTGCCGCTGTCTTCTTTGTAGCAAAGAAAGATGGAGGCCTCTGCCTGGTCACAGACTACAGGGCCCTCAACAAGGTCACAATAAAGAACAGGTATCCCCTGCCCCGAATTGAGGACCTTTTTGATGCCCTGGGGGGATCCCAAATCTTCACAAAAATTGATTTGACAGCAGGATATCACCAAATTTGCGTTAATCCTGAAGACATTCCAAAGACCGCATTTTGAACTAAATACAGGTCCTTTGAATGTGTTGTCCTCAATTTTGGCATGACAAACGCTCCCAGTACCTTTGTAACCTTCATGAATGAAGTATTCAAGGAACACATTGGGAAAAGAGCAATCATCTACCTGGACAACATCATCATTTACAGTCCCAACCTACAACAACACTGGGAAGACGTCTGTGCAGTCCTCAGTAACTTGCAGGAAAAACAACTAGTTGCCAAACCGTCCAAATGTGAGTTCTTCTTGACTGAACTCCCCTTCCTTGTCCATAAAATTAGCAAGGACGGTATCAAGCCGGATTGAGACAAAATACACTCTATAACAGAGATGCCAGCCCCAAGAAACAAGAGTGAACTCTGCACTTTCCTTGGAATGGTAGCCTATGTACGCAGGTTCATCCCTGACTGGGGCGCCCTAACAGCCCCCTTGTCAGCCATCACTGGGAAAACAACCTAATTTGTCTGGACACCTTTACAAGATCAACATTTCTGCCAACTGAAAGAGCGCATGGTTACTGCCCCCATCCTGCAATACCCAACCCATGAGGGTATCTATGAGCTAGAAACCAACACCTCTGATTATGCCATAGGAGGAGTCCTCTGTATCCAAACGGCCCAAAAGGACTTCCTCCCTGTGGAATATGAATCAAGGAAGCTATTGGACAACAAAAAAGATACCCTATACACAATAAGGAATTTGTTGCCATCATACACTGCCTCATGAAATGACAATGCTATCTGGAAGGAGCCCAGACAGTCAAAGTACTCACCAACCACAAGTTGTTGATATTCTTTAAAACACAACAACACCTGTCAAGAAGACACGCCAAATAGATTAGTCTCATACAGAGATACCCCATGCAAATTGAATACAAGCCAGGCAGAGAGATGCTTACTGTAGACGCCCTATCAAGGCTATGCAATAAGCACATCCTTTGCACTGATGGCAACCCCAACTGGCCCATGTTAATCATGGGGAATCTCCAGGAAAGGCTCCCACCTGGCACACCAATGGACATCCAAGAGAAAGTCCTCAAGAACAAACATCTGTTCAAAAAGGTATATGGTACCCTTCACCAAATCCTTCCAAATGGTGATACTGTACCCTACATCCCGTCAACACAAAAGATTGACACAATCAACCGTTATCATAGAGACTTGGGACACACCTGTAGCAGAAACTTGCATGAATATATCAAGACTTGCTACTGGTGGCCCAACATGTTAGATGATATCAGAGCAATACTGGAACAATTTGAGGTCTGTGAGAAGTACACACAAACCAAAGCTCCACCCAAGTCAGTAGTACCCGTATCCATCACACAATCCTTTAAGATATGGTTGTTGGATATTGTGGGACCTATGCCAGGTGAAAGCAAAGGCAATGATGCGAGACAATTCATTGGCAAGAAGATCAAAGCAAAGTTTGGAAAGCCTGACCTCTTAATCATAGATGGAGGCATTGAACTCAAAGCTATTGACACCATCATCTATCCTGCCAAAAATGGAATAAAACATGTCACAGCCAGCCCCTATCACCCACTAGCAAATGGACGCGTAGAACAACTAAACAGCTCTTCAGTGGAAGCCCTCAGTAAGTTATCTGCCAACAATCTAAAAGTCTGGGTCAACATGCTACCAACCGCCCTTATGATCTGCAGAACACAAGTCAATTGCAATACAGGCAAAAGCCCCTATGAACTTGTCTATGGTCAGAAACCCTCACTTGTAAGTACAACCCCAGGACCACAACTGCCACTTTCAAAGAAGATACCAGACAGTAATAACCAAAAAGTACTACAAGCCAGAAAGGACCAAGAAGTGATGGAACAATAAAGGGTTAAGCGGGAAGCAATCCCATTGCAACAAGAAAGGTTCCAAGTTGGAGATGAGATCTGGGTTGTCAACCACAACCAACACAAATTAGACCCAGGGTTACGCGGACCAGGCATTGTCATGGAGGTGAAGCCCAATAACAACTACCTCATCAAAGGGATTATATCTTGAACCAAACTGAAACGTATGCATCATGACAGACTTTGTTTGTGTAAGGCAAGAGCAGCCCAACAAAATTCAAGGCTCCCTGTACCCAACGTCAAACTGGATTAATATGAAGCCCGTATACCAGATAACCTCAAGAAGATTCCCAAGGCTCCGCCTTCCAGCACCCCAGGGGAAGATGTCACAACATATTTGATTACTCCCTCTTGGGGAATTAACGCCCCAAGTAAATCACTGAGCAGCTCACTGAGTGGTTCACTGCCCAGTCAATAAACTGGTGGCATCATTATCAGTTAACCATCTATGACAGGGATCACTCAATCCAGGTCCTAAATGGAACACAAACTTGATTAAGCCTCATGACTCAAGAGGAACATTACTCAAATAAGCCCCATGATCTTCATGACGCACATGGACAGCATGTGGCTTGCCATGATACTATATAATACCCTATATTATAGCTAATAAAGTATCATTCTCTTCTTAATCTTTCCCTTTATTTTGTTTATTATACTTCCCATAAGTATAAACTTGACACAATCAAATACTGAACTCTAATTGGTTCAGTTGCAACAATGTATTAATTTACTGAAAAGATAAAAGATAGTCTCCTTTATTGAAAGGAAGGGAGTGCTTGAAGATTATAAAAGCCAATAATAATGTGAATAAACTTTTATTTTTTAGATAGAATTCTACTCATATAGTAGACTGAGAATATATATTTTTACTAGATGGTCAAGGGGCTGGTTGGGGTTGAAATCATACCGGGATATTATAACTAAAATAGCACAAATATGGAATGTTTGGATATTTATGTCAACTTATTTGCAGAAAAGGGCAGCTTTGGTATTAAAGATCAAACCCAACCAAGCCTTTACATGCATCAAAATTTTCAGGCCATATCAAAATAGCATTGCTGTCACAATTTGCAACACCCTGCCAAGTTTGGATAAGACGTTGTTGTTGTTCTGATAATAAGGTTGTGATGAACCTTTGCTTCAACCAGATTTTGCTGTACCTAGTTCATGTTTTCTATCATTTATACACATTGCCAACAGATTTTTCCTCTCTTTTCTTGCCACTCACAGACCCTCCTGACCACCCACCTTTATTATTTTGTCTGCCTGGTGCTTTGTTTAGACCTGGGAATTTCACAGATATTCACCCAACATGAACTATTCAGAGTCCACCCTTTAAAAATCTTCTGTTTGCTTCTTTATCCTTAACTATAATACCTGAACATGTCAAATGTGAGGGTATCTGATACACCATCCAACCACAACTATTTAGGGATAGGTAAAATTACTTGCCCGTTTACCTAGCCCCAATGAATCCTTCCATTACATCCTGTCCCAACTGACTGCAGGATTTGTTATCATCAATGATACCACCTACAAATAACTATTTGGAGTATTATACATTGAACTTAATGGATTAGTATACTATATGGTGTCCACTTATGAACCTTGGTCTATGCTTGGAGGCTCTCTCTTATATTTACAATTTGGCACCAGTCTTTTGATGAGGGCTACTCTCTGGACCAGTGGCCCACACCTGCATCTGCCAATCTATCTGACACCTGGTACCCAGACATTGATAGCCATCTTCACCAATTTATTTTATTCATGGAATATTCTTGCAAAGGTTATTACAGCTGTCTGACCTATTTTCCTCATGAAATGTAAAGAGATCCTGTAGGACAAGTTCAAAGGCATCAGTGAGCATAAAGTTTGTGTGGCTGGGAGCTGAATTAAAAATGGCTCTATAGGGCATGGCGTAAACTTCCTGGGGTATTGTTTCAGGACCCTAAGATCTCAGGCAATCATGATGCTGGAGCCCTGGGTTGCAAACTTTCATATAAATGTAGATATGGAAAGTTATTAGGCCTCTGCTATGTTGCATTAAAGCTGGCTCCTTAAAGCTTTAGTAGCAATTCAAGTGAATATTAATTGGATTCATCCTGCTTGAGGCTATTAAGATACCTCACTTATATGAACTTGGTACAGGTGTTTTGAATACAGGGTGTAAAGAATAATTTCCAAAGGTACAAAAGGTATATATCTCTATCAAAAAAGGGCTAGAGATCCACAGGTAATATTAAAAAATGCTTTATATTATGAAAAGTTGGTTAAGATCCCCTAGGAGTGGTGATTAAACTGATTAATATGTACAGGGATATTGTGGACTATGGTTTGTACTGGAGGATAGCTTGTCCTTCTTTGAAAGATCTATAACCAGTAGGGAGTACCTTTTTCTTATCTTTATCTTTGGAAATAATTTTTCTCAAGATGGGTGGGTGTGAATTGCCTACCTACACTGCCATTGCAGTGTATATATTTATGAGAAGTATGTCATCTAAGAAAATAGATAGATTTTAGAAGAGGTTAGTATCTTTATTAAAATAATAAGAGAGATTCTCAGATTGATATTATATGTCAGGAATGACAATTTGGATGCTCCTAAATCTCAAAATACGGAACCAGAGTCAAACCCTGGACAAAACCCTTTGCAGACTGCCAGGCTCATAGTTGCTACCAGCCCGCCAGGACCCAAACCCTTAGCTGTCCTGCAAGATTCTGTAAGCAAACTGCCAGTGCAAGATGCTGAGAATTCCCCCAAGGTGCCAACACCTGACACCGGCAGTTTGCCCAGTGAAATATACAAATCTCCCCCTGGGAATTATTCTAAACTCTCCCAGAGTCCCGAGGAAGGCACTGAACCCAAAGAGGCCCTACATTCAAATCAATAAACAGAAGGATTTGAAGTCTTCTCACCCTGAAGCGGCCAGTGGCAGACCGCCAGTGCTGAGCACCACACTGTCATCTGAGACACCTGATGCCAACCTGCCCAAGTCCAGAAAGCCCAACCAAGAAGTGAAGCCTGGCAGTGAGGGATAAATACCTGCCAGGCCAAGACCAAAACCCCATTGTCATTTTTAAATAAAGGTTATGAGATATTGGTTCCCCCAATTCTTGCCGTATTTTATCCTTGTAATCTTCCAGTTCACTCAAAGATTATCTGGTCCACCCGCCAACCCACCAGCTACGTACCGCCTGCCAGGTGCCCCCTTTGGTCCCATCCACTTCACGGAGTATCCCCTAAAGCCCGAGTACAGAGACTATATCAACAACATACTAGCCCGGGATCCCTTGGCCAAAATCATTGAGAGAACCAGATACAACCAAGAAGGCCCTTGGTACATTATCAAACCTGGCCTGTTCAGAGATAAATACAACCTTCTCCCTGCCTATCAAATAGACATGGAGCCACCTGCCACCCCCAAGCAAATGCCTGCCTCCACCGCCAAACTCCCACTGGACCATACCAACAAGATTTTTGGAATTGTATATATAACTCTCACTGGATTAATAGATACTATTGTTCCCGCCGCTGGTCTGTGGTCGTGGTTAGGCAAGTCAATGTCCTACCTCATTAAGTTAGCACCAATCCTTTGGTGGGCCCTGCCTACCCAGTCCTCAACCTGCCAGTTCCCAGACGCTAGCAAGCCGGCCAGTCAGGGTTGGTTCCCTGACATTATACTATATAGTGTCCATGTAGAGTATGTGGTTTTTTAAGAGGAGATTTTGCTGTACAGTAAATTTTGATCCAATTACAGCATATGGATTGTATATTGGGACAACTTTATACTCAAGTAGTCAAGCCAGTTATTGGGGAAATGGTTTACCAGGAGAGATTAGTTAAAGATGGTATAACATTACATGGGCTTTTAATAGAAAGAAATAGCAATTTTTAAAATGCTTTCCAGAACCTTAATTATCTGCCTGTATTTCTTTGTTATAAACTGTTGTAAATTGCACCACTAATGCTATTTTGATATGGCCTTCAAATAGTGATATGTGAGAAGATTTGGTTGGGTTTGCATATGATTTTGGAAATACCTTGCCTTCTGTAAATGGGTCTGGCTCAATACCCACCCATTCTGGAATACCATACCTGCCCTTGTCTGATCCTGGTATGACCTCATCCCAATGTGACCCCCTCAACCACTCTGTCTACCTAATGAGTGATCATCAACCCTTGTTTACTATTTAAGTAGAATCATTTCTCATAATAAAGACAAGTTTATCCACATTTGTGTTGGCTTTAATATTCTTCAAGATTTTTCCTTTCTTTTTTGCCAAAAGGAATTCCTCAACTTGTACTCCAGGAAATCAAGGTATGTGCCCTTAATTATGCCCTGAAGGCTAACCCAAGGCTAGCTTCAAACCTCAAGTCTTTTGTTATAAAGATTTTCTTCTGTGTCCTCCTGGATGCCGTCCCCAGGAGCCAAACATGGCATAAACATTGGTGCTATAAAGCTTTCTAGAGCTTTAACAGAGTTGAATATATCTTTTGCCTTCTTATAGAGTAAAGTCCCTTTTTATCAGCTATACTTATAGGCAATATCATCAAGGCAACTATAAGGTTGATGTTTGAATTTTGATGGAATTTATAGGTTTCTTTTTATTTGATATATTGTAACCCTTTTAAAATCCATATAAAGAGGCTGAACTACTGCGGTATGATGAAATTTAGCATATTGAGGGATAAGTGGTTTGAGTAGTCGATCTAGGATTGTGGTAGTAATTTGATTTTTAACGCTAAACTGTTTAATTAAAAGCATATAGATAAGTTTATCGTTCCTCGATTTGGAAGCAAATGTTGGATGGACGGGTTTTATTAGATTTTGATAAAGGTGCTATACTTAGCGTTGCGTAAGAGAAGAATGTAGATAGATCCAAATGGAATAATAAAGTTTGTATTGTTACAAACAATTCAATTCCGCCTAGCAGTAGGGAGGAATGGGGATTAGTTTTCCGTCGGGGAAGATATGCGATGAGATGAGGATAGGGAACTTGTGGCTCAAGGCACAATTGCTATCCTCATCGTAATCCTGGCGACACTGGGTCAAGTGGTTGTCGTCAAAGTGGTATTCAAGGCCAGTATGGGTGAATCCTAGGGCGCGGGGTGGGAGGCGGGGGATCATGTCGTTTGAGAACGTGTAGCGGATTACTGGAACGTCCATGCTTTCAATAAACTTGACAAACTGTTCGTTTCCAACGCGAGGCGATTCGTAAGTGTAGCTCTCGATGCTGTTGCCAAAGTTGTGTTGCTTCATGAAATGCTTCCAGTCGGGGAGAGAAATAGTTGCAATGGCACCACCCAAGCTGAACCCTGTGAGATGAAGCGTGTAGTTGCTGTATCTGGGAGTTAAGAGGAGATGCTTCACTTCGTTAAACACCCTGTCTCGGATGGAGATGTGGTGTCGGTAAAAGCCCCGATGGACCAAAACATCCCTTGGAGCATTGTTCATCTGCACCTTAATAAAGTCCATATCAACTACGAAATTTTTAACTGTCAAGGTAGGTCGATAAGCCACGACAATGTCCTTGTTGATGACATCAGCGGCAATCAGCGCCATCGAATCCATCATTAAGTTTTTAACAACAACCACGTCCTTGTAGCGGGTACTACAGACACACTCAATACCAAGGATTTTCTCCATTGGGCAAATCGAGATAAGAGATCTCTCTAGGTTGCTGCTGACTTTTTCTAGAGGAACGGCTTTAAACTTGCGCGGAGTCGGGAGCTTGCGAGGAGCGTCGCTGAAGACATTGAATGTTTGGTCGATTTGGTTCTTGATGTAATCTCCAATCAAGACAAAGGGATTTTCAAACACGAAACCAGATCCAGACAGAACCAAAACAGATACTAGGCTAAACTTCATTGAATGCTGACATTTACCAAATGCTCGTGGTTAAATACATTTGTCATACCAAGCTTAGCAATATGAAAGGTAATTTTGAAACATTAAAAGCTTTTTAAGAAGTATTACTACCGCTGCTAAGAGCAAAAGTTACTCCTTTGGAGGGATGCCTCAGCGTTTATCAATTCCGGTCATTTCGAAACATTTCCTTGGTAAACAGCACCCCCATTCTGTACTTGTAACAAAAGCTAGTTCTATTTCGCTAAATAAAGGCTACTCATTTAAAAATATATATCCAGGAAACCTGGTTCGTGGACTCAATACAATAATGTACATTTTATTCCAACACGCGGCTGAGACTTGTGGAGCAATGTTTGTGCCTGATGGGTTTATTTGGCCTTTTCCATAGTGTGTACCATATCGCCTTTTTCTCACGAACCTGTAAACTTATACTCCAAACGTAAGATACACAAAACACTTCAAATCAGATCGATTTAAAGGGCGGAGAAAGGAATTGCGGCTACTAGTAAACATGTGATATACTTCATTTTGCCTAATAAGTGATGTTGCCAAGGGTTTCAAAATCCAAGCTTTGGACAAGAGTGGCTTAACTTTTTATCAAGAAGGCTTCATTGAATATCCACACTCGATTCTTCGCCAAAGGTCAAACAATTCACATTTGCTTGGCTTGGCTGCTGCGTCATTTGCCACTCTAACAGCTGACCACATCGAAACATCCTATCCCCCTTAAAATAAACTAGTAATGCGTATATGTCTACTTTTAAAGTTTGCGCTTTGACAGTGCCTTTGAGGGTACTTAGCCAACTTGAAAGAAACCGGTTTATCGTAAAAGGTATTATGCCAATTTGAATAGCAATATTCTTAGCCAATAGGCTTTCCTGTTATGAATTTAATACCAAACCATATTTATTACTTTAAAATAGAAATATTTAAGGGAACTCACATGAATTAATTAAGCTTGATTTGGTTCAAATAAGGTTTTATTGAGATAAAAAAATAATTTAGCAGCTCGCATTTTCTGCAAGGGAGGGTTCATAAATACCAGAATCGGATAAATGTTTCTCCTTACGTTTAAAAGTAAACTTTATATTTAAGCGAAGGAAGGACCCCTTAAAGATGAACTATTGCTAAAGATCATTACTTATTTCTATGATAGACACCTGGTAACTAAAGCGTTCCCTCGATTTCAAACCTTCCGTTGTAAGAACTAATTATCTCCTCGCTTACGATAGATTTAAACTAGCTATGTAAAGGCAAATTTTTAATCTAATTTAATTGGTTCTATTGGTTACATTTTCATTACTGCTTTTGCGTATCACAAGGAATCCCACGAGGCTGGTTGGGAACCCCCAACCCCTGATTGGCCGGATAACACATTTCACAGAGGATTTACCTCTACCTCTTGGCTTTGGATAGACTTACCTGGTCATCTATAATGCAAAAAATTCAACCCCAACTGCAGTTGACTATTATATTTATGGGTATTTTTTTAAAAAAAATATGGCCAACTATCCTACCATAGCAACACCTAAATCACTCATATGTTGCTCAAATCAACCCCAGTTCATCAATTTTTACCCAATGTAAGCCATCTACTTTGTAACCAACGGTCTCATCTTTAAGCGGCTGGAACTTGACTCATAATCACTCTGTTATAGCTCGCAGATACTGTATTCAACTTCTACTTAGAGAATTACCCTCATATTGTTCTCTAAAAAGCTTAACCAAGGATTCTGGCACTACCATTGATTAGATACTGAATTATACCTTTCTTAAACACCCATTTAATTTATATTCTTGCATATCAAGAAAAGATTACCGCTGACATTGTATCATAGTACGGTAGTCTTTCAATTGCTACAGTAGTAAGTCAGAACCCCAAATTCCTACAAAAATGTGCCTCGACCCCATATACAGTAGGTTTACAATCTGATGAGATAAAAAATGGTTCAGTTCAGAGCAAGATCGATTCAATCATGAAATTGAAGACAGATGGTTCCACTTGAAGGTCAACTTACTCACTAAACATCCCACTTACTTAGGTCTGGATTACAAAAATAGTCCAACACAACAAAATTAAAATCGAATCCAGAACCCCAAAACTAAAGCAGCCAACAAAAGTAACCCATACTCAAAACAAGAATGAGCCAGTCACATTCTGAAGCAATCTACATCAACTGTGATATTGGTCGTGTAACAAGAACAATACAGTAAAAGAACAAAATTGGTTCAGCCACAAAGGTGATATTTTCAACCACAAAAGGACTCACCTTCTGACAATCTTGATTATTCTTCAACTAGAAATAGAAATTATGTCTTTGAAGAGAAATTCCACCAAGATCTATCCAGGAAACATCACCGTCCTTTCAATCCATGCGGTTTTGAATCCAGCCAGTTATGCCAGAGGGAACGTCTCAAATAGGTGCACACACTTAAATAATATTAATACACTATCAATACTTTGCTTCTCATTTTTAATAGAATCTTTATTACAGTGATTTAAAATAATCTTTGCAGGCAAAGATAACTATAATATTATCAAAGTGCAGTACATGGAGCAACAGTAAGCCCAGGTTGCTGAGCAAGGGAGCACAGCCACCATGGTCCCTGTTTACACCCATTTTGTCTTAAGCCATAAAGAGAATGAGCTGTATGTTTTGCTAGGCCCCACACCAAGTTTGTTTTTTGACAACCTATAAAAGGTACCCCAAGACCAGGATTAACCTCAACCTGTGCCACATTTTCAAACCCAGGCAGCTGTGCTCCCCTCCACATCAATTCAATCATCCCAAAGTAATTCATGCCAATTGAATCAGCATGGCTCTTTCAAAATTTTCCACCCACCTACAATTTTTCAATACAGTGGTCAGACAAGAACTTTGGGCTCTCATGAAGAGAGGCCAAGCAAAGGTTACTAAGAAGCAGAAAATACAGTCCAGTTTCAAGCTCAAAGATACCTATAATGCTTGACCTTCTCTATCATGACCCATAGATCCAGATGATTGAGGTCAGCCACCTGCTTGGGCTTCACACTATTTTTGTTGCCTGCCAAACTGCACAGCTCTGGATGCATGGGCTTGTTGTCAGTATCATGGTTCTGATCATCACACAAGGACAAGTGAGATGGTGGTAATAATTGGCCACAAAATCCAGAGATGGGTGCCACAGTCACCTGATGCTTATCTAGAATAATCTAGAATGATATTCCTATATTTTTTGTGAATTGTCATTAAATGCCCAGGATTACAGGGTTGTGGGAAAAAGGACACTCCCAAGGGTAAGAAGAAGCGGAAGCAAGGTAATGTTGTTGGTGCATTCCTAGCAGCTTCCCCAAAAAGGACAGTGCTCTACTGAACTTTTTTATTACACCAATGGGTACACGTACAGCAGATGTCACTTGGGTCAACTCAATATCTGGATATTGGCCAATTTAAAGTACCAAGTATCCCTGGGCCATAGAATGAAATGTGGTAAAGAGGCATGAGATAAGATCCAAGCAGGCAACCACAATGTTATAATATTCCCTGCCATCCATTCTGATGTATAATTGGGGGATGTGTTGTTTTACAGCATCACAGACAAGATCTGAGAGTGAAGCGCTAAGACATTAAATCAGATGCTTCTTGCTACCCACAACTATGTTGTGCTATTCAGGTACCACAAGATAGCTGGAATTTTCACTAAGATGACCTTAATGCCCATATCAGTAGCCAATCATCCAAGGATACACATCTGCCCCCTCACAAGTCCCCAGTATATAAAAAACATAGTGATTTCTGAGCAGGAGTATGATATTGTAAATCATTGATTTCTTCAAGCCAGTCAAGACATTAATGTGTCTCAAGTACCTCCTAATTCCCCAGTAACCAGTCAAACCTACCAGCCCACTGAAGCCCAAACATCCCCATTTTAAGCCAGTACTGCCCACCACCACTCAGCCATGCCAGCTAATCAACTAGTTTCCCCCCTCCACTCCCATACTTTGACAAATAAGCCCTATGTAATCAAGCATATTTTATTTAACTATGCAATTAAATAGCTTTGATAGTTATAATTTTTAATGTGTCAATATATTAAAGACAGGCACACTATAATAATGATTGAATTGATAATGACTCAAACTTAATAGCAAATGATTTAATTTTGACTTAAGTTATAAATTTAATATCTGGGTAATGATGCAGCCAAAAGCACTCAAGAAATTATGAGTACCAGGGAACAGCTGGTTGAACCATGCTCTGGTTTCTCTATTTTTATTGAAAATTGGCTAAAAACAAGCACCTCCTTGGTTTTTCATGTCCAGTTTAAATGTAACTTAACCTATCAACTGAAATATGCTGCTCTCTGTGATCTGATTGGTATTCCAGCCTGGGGTTAATTCAGCACCCAAAGGTTGAGTGGTTGAGTGGTAGATTGACCACAGGTTGGTATGTTGATTGGAAACAAAGAACACCATGTTTTGGTTGATAGGCATAGTTTACCAATTTGAAATGGGCATGATAAACCAAAGATGTGCTGTGTTTTAGCCAGTTGACAATACCAATATAGGAACCAAAGTTTGTCTAGTTTGGATATTCCTTTGCGTTTGCATTCCATTGATATAATTTGAATTGAAATCCAACTAAAAACTGTCAAAGAAATCCACTGGGACAACATGATAATCTGGAGCACTCTAGATACTTTTTCACACATGCACATGATATTTTGTACACAAAAATTATGCCAGCAGTAAATACAAAGATAACAATAGAAAGTACGTAAAGGAAATTAGCCTAAGGCCATTATTGAAAAATAAACAGATTAATTAAAAAACAACATGCAACTATATTGTGGGGCATGTTGTGAAGGCATATTGTGTCAAGAACGCGCTCCAGCATATTCTCAAGACCCCCTACCATCCGCAAGCCAACGGGCACTTGGAATGGTTAAACAGCTCCCTGATTCAATTGATTTCCAAGCTCTCATAGGAGTATCCTAATACTGCGTGGACTGAACACCTTCCCACCGCCTACTGATCCTGCAAGCAAGAATCAACAGGGGCACTGGGTTCAGTCCTAACACCCTGGCCTTTGGAACACCTGACGGTCTGACAGGGGTGGAACAGGGGAATCTCTGGTCCAAGGTTCCCAATAAACCCCCCATAGTACCAACTCCCTCCCTGGACCAATGGCGCGCCAAAGCCCCGGAGATTGAACACAAGCGGATTGTAGGGGGGACAAAACACCTTGAGGCTAGATACGCCGTAGGTGACCCCGTCTACACCCTCAACCCCAATTCTGCCAAGTTAGAACCCAATCACCTAGGACCCTTCAAGGTAGTTGCCGTCTATGACAACCACACCTACCAACTTGAGGATGCCCAGGGAAACACCAAGAAACTTCACCACAATTGCTTGTGTCCCTGTTGTGCCATCCCCACACAAAGGTTGCTTGTGCAGACCTTCCCAGACCTTCTGCAGACTCCAGTCCTGGTGTCCAACAACAAGCAGGGGACAAGGGGGGTTTTGCAACCGAGGTTCAAACCTTGCCGGCCAACGTATCTTACAATACACAGGGGGCGCTTGATGAGTTGCCCCTTGACGTATCTAACGTTATGAATGAATCTGGTGGCAATGTCAAATGGCAGGTACTTCATCCTAATTAGGAGTGTTGCCAATTTGAACTGTTGATCCCTGCACAAGTTATTCCTCAGCTTCAAACCCTACATGGAACTCCCCACTATGCCACCCCCTTGTGGCCTTGTGGCTTTCCCCATATAGTATATTAATCACAATATTCTACAATAAATGATACATTATTCTTATTATTCTGTCCTTTCCTATTGGACTGTTGTCTTCCCCAATTCCAAATACTGAATCCTCATTGGTTCAGTTACAACAATATAATTTAATTGAGGATTGGCTTTTATCTACAAGGAGAAGAATAAAAGTAATTTGTGACATTGTCTTTTTAATAATAAAGCATATTAAGAGAAACAGATCTTTGCTCTCAACCATGGTTGAACCCATGGTTTTAGCAGCAGCCAAAATGTTACTGCCAAAAATTCCAGGAAGATCAAAAGGGGAGGAATTAACTGGCATCCTAAAGCAACAGGTAAAACTTAATGGTCAAGGGGACTAAAAGAATTTGAACTTTATTAGATTAGAGAATAATGGAGCAGATTCTTTTAAAAAATCTTGTATTAATTTAAGAGATAGAACAGGGTTGGAATAGGGGGGCAGAGTGGCCCAAGGCTAATCAATCAATAGGATGGGAACATGGGTACAGTTTTTAAGGCTAAGGTATTAAAAATAAAGGAAAAATTGAAAGGGAAACCAGCCCAACTAAAATTTGAGGAATCTGTCTTGGATGCACATAGCACTGCTTTCAGTTGCTCTTGCACATGATTTTTTGGACAGGGGTTTCTCTTGGATGATTTAAGTGATGATATCTTCTAAAAGTTTGATAAGTATTAGTATAAGGAATTTTCTTGAGGGTTTCAGTTAATCTTTAAAAAATATCCAGACACATATTATAAAATTTCTAAAAGTATTTTTTAAGATTAAAGTAGAGGTCTAAGAGGGAGGCATGGATTTATAGTTTTATTGATATAAAAAGACATGGGTGTGGTGATACATGTGCAATTTATAAGAAATTAATACCTTAGTCAGCAAGCTTGACAATGCTGTAAGACTTCAGACTTTTTCAACAACAGCTGAATTGTATCAAAGCCTGTGCTCAGCCATCACCAACAAATTACTATTTCTCAAGGATACAGGGGATACAGCTAGAATTGATACAATAGTTTTACTGATGAGCCTAAACAGGAGGAGATTGGATTGCCTGGAAGAATAGAGCTATGAGGGTTTTATACCAACTCTAAGAAAATGAGATGATAGAGGAATTATGATTAAGCAATATTAACTTATTTTTTTTAATCAGAAATATATTTTCAGGAGTAAGATTCTAAAAGCTATAGTTGAGGGCTTTTGGCTGAAATTAGTTTGGGCTAAATTGATTCAATATTACAGAAATATAGGTAATCAAAGATGGTAAATAAGAGATATAAAAAAGAAACAGAAGATTTGGCATAATTATCAACAAAATATAAAATATCAGTTGCAACTTAAATTCTAAGTCAGGACACCAAAGCTCACCCTCAGGAGTTAAATATCAAGCCCCAGCTGGAGACCCAGAAGAGCCTGATTACTACTTCCCCCTGACGCTCTGTTTGGTCCTGTACACTTCACTGAGTATCTATCAGGAAACCAGGTGCAGGTGTAGGCATCAGATGACTCAGTACAGGGTACTGTTGCAACTGAACCAATGAGAGTTTAGTATTTGATTAGGGAAGACAACAGTCCAATAGAAAAGACAAGAATGAATGTAATAAGATGTGATTTATTGAGGAATACTGCAATTAATATACCATATAGAGAAGCCACAGGATGTGGCACCATGGCAGGTTCAACATAAGGTTTGGACTCTAGAATAAATTGCGCAGGAATCCTCAAGTCAAATTTATAATGCTCCCAATTAAGAGATAGTGTCCTAATTCAACATTGCCATTTGATTGGTCCATGTTGTTAGATACATCCTAGGGCAACTCATCAAGCGCCCCTATGTATTGTAAGATACATTAGCAGGCAAGGAGGGAAACTTGGTTGCAACACCCCCTATTGCCCAATGCTTGTTGTCAGACACCAGGATTACAACCTGTGAGAGGTCTGGGAGGTCCGCACAAACAACCTTTGTGTGAGAATGGCGCAGCAGGGGTGCAAAAAAATTGTTGTGAAGTGTTTTGGTGTTTCCTTGGGCATCTGCAAGTTGGTAGGTGTGGTTATCATAGTCTGCAGCTATTATGAAGGGTCCCAAGTGGTTGGATTCTAGTTTGGTGGAATTGGGGTTAAGGGCATAGACGGGATCACCTACAGCGTATCTGGCCTCCAGGTGCTTTTTAACCCCCTCAATTTGCTTGTGTTTAATGTCCCAAGCTTTGGCACATCACATGCTCAGGGAGGGGGTAGGCAGCAAGGGGGTTTGCTGGGAACTGTAGATTGTAATTTCCCTTATTCCACCCCTGTCAAGCTGCTGGGTGTTCCAAAAGCCAAGATGCTGTGGCTGAACCTGTGCCCCAGTTAATTATTGCTTGTAAGATGATAGGAAAGTGGGCAGGTGTTCAATCCACTCATTATTGGGGTGTTCTTGTGTGGGCTTGGCAATCAGTTGGACCAGGGAGCCATTCAATTGCTCCACATGTCCATTGGCTTGCGGGTGGTATGGAGTTGTGACTATTTGCTGAAGGGCATTATTGGCACAATACGCCTTCATGACATGCCCAACAAGCTCAGGGCCACCATCTATGATAAGGCGTTTGGGCTGCCCAAAGCGGGCCACAACTTCCTTTCCAATGAAACAGGTAATGGTAGTGACAGTGTGGTTGGTGGTTGTCTAGGCTACAGGCTAACAGGTGAAGTAACCTATGTCTGTAATGGTGTACTTCTTCCCTAGTCTGTCTTTAGGGAGAGGGGAAAAATCTTGAGGGCCCACTGTAGAAAGGGTTCCATAGCATTGATGGGCAGGACAGACTTGGGAGGGACAGGTTTAGATGTGTTTTTTTTTTGAACAAGACACATGTTTTGAGGAGGTCTAAGATGTCTTGGCACATATGGGGCCACCAACCCTTACACTTCATGATTTAAAAGAGGCTGCATCCTCTGATATGACCCAAGCTGTGATGATGATGTAGTATAGTATCCCCTTGCTTTGTGGTGTGAATGCAAGGCGTCTTTTCACTAAGTCTCTGCCCAGAAAAAGATGTTGCCAGTGTTAGTAGTGAACTACCTTTCATTTTCCTTCAGCTTGAAAATAGTCACAGAATTAAGACCTTTTTAACAGGTGGCTTCAGGACGTAGCTAGAGCATGGATTAGTCTGGGTCTAAGCTGTTATCTCCCGTGATGGACACTACATACAGTCTGGAGAAGGTGTTGGCCGAGACAAGTCTCTTCCTAGGCTTGTATTTGATATGCAATTGATAGAGAGACAGGTCTCAACCCAGCCTGCTTGATGTTTTGTTAAGTACAACTGAGTATTGAAGTACTGAAGCAACTTGTGATCTGTCAGGAAACAGGGTGAAAAGATGGCACCCTCTAGGTAACAAAGTCATTTCTTGATATAGTGCACAATCACCGCTAACTCTTTGTCATGTATGGGATAGTGTTTCTCTGAGTAAGTGAGCTTATTTTACTTGTAGGCCACGGGGAGAAAGGCACCTTCATCAGTTTCCACCTGTATCATGCCACCTATGGCCCTGTCAGAGGCATCAGTCTCAAGTTTGTACTGACAGTTCTGATTGGGGAACTACAATACAGGCGCATTTGTAAGTCTTTGCTTAAACATCTTGAAGACTTAATCTCTGGCAGGGATCTAACGGAAGCGCTGTTTTGTGTTTAGGAGTTCAGTGAGGGGTTCAATCAGTTCTCCACAGTTGGGGATGAACTTTCAAACATAAATAACCATGACCAAGAATGTATGCACCTGACCCACATCAGTGGGGGGTGGCATGCTTGTGATTACCTTAATCTTGGCAGAGTTGGGCTTTATTACTTGGGCAGAGATGATGTGCCCATGGAACAAGAGCTCTGACTTGAAGAATTCACATTTGGAGGGCTTAGCCTTCAACTGGTTTTTCTGAAGGGTGTCAAAGACAGTATAGAGGTGTTGGAGGTGCATGATTTGATCTTTACTGAAGACAATGATTTTGTCAAGGTACACAATAAAAAAATTTCCAATCAATTCCTCAAATGCTTTGTTCATCAATAAATCAAAGGTGGAGGGAGTTTTGGCCATTCCAAATTTTTATGACACAACACTTAAGCTACCTTTAGTGTGTACAGAAGGAAGTTTTTTCCTCATCCCCTAGTGTAATGTGGACCTGGTTGTACCCCTAAGTGAGATTAATCTTGATGAAGACCTTCACACTTGCAAGTGTACCAAGAAGGTTGTCAATTAGCAGTAAGGGGTGATTTTTTGACTATAACCTTGTTTAGAGCATGGTAGTTGGTTATCAAGCAAAGGGACCCATTCTTCTTGGCTGTTGTGATCTGAGGCGCAGCACAGGTACACAACAGGGAATCCTAACCTTAGGATTGGATTTATACTAAGTCTTGGCTAGAATGGCAGGGAAGGCTATGTGATTACCTTGTGGCCCTGATTGGATAATATCTGCTAGACGTGGCTAGAGAGGCGCCAAAGTACGCAAAGACACAAAGACAAAAATTTGAATAGAGATTAAGTTTATTGGGTGAAAAGATTGGGAATATATACTGTGCAGCTTTACCACAAAAAATTACATGAACAGTAGGATCATTCACCACCAGCATAAGTGAGGCAAGTGAGTTGTTCAGAATCAGGAAACCAAACAATTGAACTTCCCAATTTGGAGCCAGACTCATTTTGAAGGGCAAAAGCAAAAGAGAGAGATTTGTCCTCAAAATAGCCCATAAAGAGCAAAATAAAACATATTGAATGGCGGCATTCACAACATAGCTATAAAGAAGACTTCAGCCCTGTATGATGAGAGAGAGGAACAGATGAAGCCCTTATAAAGCGCTTCCACAAGGTGTTAATGGAGAGTCTTGTCTTCCTTGGGCGTAAAACAATAGAGGGGGTGTGCCTTGGGTTACAACCCTTGCAATTGAACAGCATGCTTTATTTCTCTTGGAGGAGGCAACTGGTCTAGCGTTTCACTGAAGATGTTCTTGTACTCCTTAAGGAGTGCTACAAGTGCTGGTGGAGATGTGGCAATCAAGGGAGAGGCTGCAGTGGGTTCAGAGCAGATGACTTTGACTGAACACTGGTTAATGCCCAACTTCCTCCCTTGAAGTTGTATGTGCCAGTCTCTGTGAGTCTGAATAAATACAGTGTTTTGGATTAATTTGCTTATTTTGATGGGGTAAATTTGGAACCCACCTCATTTCTATTGAGGGTGATTACAGACATATCTCAGTCAATATATGGGCTGTTGTGTTGGATCCAGTCAAGGCTAGCAATAACGTTGTGGCTGATTCCTGCCATGATTGGTCCAGAGAGCTTAGCCTGGATGTTCCCCATTCTCACAGAGAAGGAGACAGTCTCATGGGTGATTGCCACTCTGCGGGAGTTGGCTACACATACTGCTTTGAATCAGCTAGGCACTTAATCTAGCTGTTGAGAATCTATGAATTCCTGTTTGATCATGGTGTGATTGGCCCCAGTGTCTACCAAAAGTTTGTGGGTGTTCCCACAGAAATAAAAGGGGTAGTCCAAGCTGATAATTTTATTGGAAAAATGTCTAGCAGGAGGACAGGGTTGTCACTGTTGTAACTATGCTGTTTTAGAAGAGTTACACAGGGAAAAATATTTAGAAGATAGATAATAATCTTTATTTTGAGATAGTGATTATATAGCTATTATGAATCAATGGATAGCAGGAACATGATTGGTGATCACACAGCTGGATGGAAGAGGGGGTGGCTTGATCCTGATAATGAGTCAAGCACCAAATTGAGATATCCACCATGAAGGATCATCATCTGTTCAAGTTGATAGATTTGGTAATTTGAGTTGACTTCCTAGTTTGGCTTTGGGTGACCAGATAATTGGATTTGCAGGTCACAAACCTTCTTGGTTGGAACCTTGCTGGCGGGTTGAGCCTGCAGTTTTGACACCCCCAGCTGAAGGTTGGCCTCTTCTGGAGGCAGGCTGTCAGGGAGGTTGTCAGGAGCCCGGGCGCCATATTGAACCAATTGTTGTTTGGTGGCGGACAGGGCGGTTTCACATTGTTTCTGTCTCGCTTTGCAGGGTTGTAGGCGGTTGTGGTGTAAGGTCTTATCTTGCTTGCGTTTCCTGAGCCCTTGCATGAGGTAAGTGTTATTGTTGTTTACTTTTAGAATGATTGCTGGCCCTACTTTTTCAGGTTATAGTTTGCTTTTGTCAACATTCATGACCCAGACTTTGTCCCCAACTTCATGTCTTTGACAGACGGGAATGAAGGTCTTTTGTAAGTGTTCCTTTTCTTAGGTTGCTTGTTTGCTGTTGGCCTCTATTACTTGAAGATCTGAGCGAGGGGGACTTGAATTGAAATTTCCAGTTTGGGTCCTGTCAATGCTTGAATGATATTTGGCTGTGTGCCGTATACCAGTTCAAACGGGCTTTTCCCGGTGGATCTGTTCACTTGGGTTTGGCACACAAGTAACACAATTGGTAGCTGCTTATACCAGTCTTCAGGTCTCCCGGCAGTGAGTTTGGCTAGGGCTTGCACAAGGCTACCATTAAGCCGCTCTACGCGTCCATTGGCCTGTGGATGGTATGGTGTTGTGACAGTGTGTTTGACCCCATTCTTGGTGAGGTACACATTGGTATCTTTGGAGGTCAATTCTTTGCCCCCATTGGTTATCAGGAGTTCTGGCTTTCCAAACCTGCTGATTATTTCCTTGCCAATGAATTGTTGGACATTGTTACTGGGGTGCGTTTTCACTGCTTGGGCTACTGGCCAACTTGTTGCAAAATTGATGGCTGTGATGATGTATTTTTTATTGTTGTGTTTTCCTGGCATGGGGCCCACAATGTCAAGAGCCCATACCTTGAACGGTAGTTGGGTTTGAATGGGGAGTACAGACTTAGGCGGGGTTTTGCTTTTGGCAAACTTTTTGCAGACCTCGCACTGTTCTAGCACTTCCTGGACATTGCGGTATAAGGTTGGCCATCAGGCTTTATGTTTTAGGAATTCATAGAGATTTTGGCTCTTGGTATGTCCAAGATCTCTGTGGTAGCAAAGAATGGTATTGACTTGTTGATGTGTGGGAATGTAGGGAATGGTTGTGCCATCCAACATCTTTCTGTGAAGAGTCCCATATATATCAGCAAAGAGGTGTTCATTCTTAATGAGTGTTTCTTTGGTGATATTGGTTGTGCCTGCGGGGAACCCTTTGTCTTTTGTACAGAGCACTAGGAGAGGCCAGTCTGGGTCAAGCCCATTCTCTCCCCTAGAAGCGTGAACATACATGCGGGACAAGGCGTCCACCAAGGCAAGTTTGGCCCCAGGCTTATATTGGATGAGCATAATAAACCTTTCTAAGATTTCCATCCACTGCGCTTGGCGGCGTGACAGGTTTGCTTGTGTCTTGAAGTAGATGAGCGACTTATGGTTGGTTAGTGCTGTGAATTCTTCCTGCCGTTCCAGGTAACAGTGCCATTTGACTAGGCAGTGTACAATGGCCAACAGTTCTTTGCCGTGGATTGGGTATTGACACTTGCCATCTGTCAGTTTGCGCAACTTGTAGGCTACGGGCAGGAAATCACCATAACTATTCTTAATTTGTAGTACTCCCCCAATGGATGCATCTGAAGCGTCAGTTTCCATCTGGTATTCCCCGTCTTGTTTGGGGTATTGTAAGATGGGTGCTGTTGTGAGCTTTTCCTTGAGACGTCTAAAACAGAGGTCACGTTGGGGGGTCCATACAAACTTGGACTTGGCGCCTGTTATGACGGCCAAGGGGGCAGTCAAGACGCCGCAGTTGGGTATGAAGCGTTATACATAGGCTACCATTCCCAAGAAAGTGCAGAGTTTTGATTTGTCTTTGGGAGGTGGCATTTTGCAGATGGACTGTATCTTCTGGCTGCCGGGTTTGATGCCGCCTTTTTAGACTATGTGCCCCAAGAAGGGTAGTTGCTCTTGGAAGAACTGACATTTGGAGGGCTTGGCCAACAGTTTGTGTTGTGCCAAGGTTGCAAAGACTTCCTCCAGGTCTTTGTGGTGCTGTTCCACCAAGGGGCTGTAGACAATAATATATTCCAGGTACACTAGTGTGTGTTTGCCTATGTGTGGTGCAAACACTTTGTTCATGAAGGTTACAATGGTGGACAAGGCATTGGTCATGCCAAAGTTGAGTACCACACATTTGTAGGAACTGTACTTAGTGCAGAAGGCTGTCTTGAGGATGTCTTCCTCCTTGATGCAAATCTGGTTGTAGCCTGCAGTTAGATCAATCTTGGAGAAGACAGAGGCTCCTCCCAAGGCGTCAAAGAGATCGTCAATTAGTGGTAATGGGTAACAATTCTTAATGGTGACTTTGTTTAAGGCGCAATAGTCTGTGATCAGGCGTAAGGTACCGTCCTTTTTAGCCACAAAGAATACAGCAGCCCCAGAGGGAGACTGTGAGGGGCAGATAATCCTTTTTCTAGTGCCTCCTTTAGATAGGCGTGCAGGGTATTGTCCTTGTTTGGAGTCATCTTGTAAATAGGGTGTGCCTTGGGTACAGCCCCCTTGAGTTGGATCAAGTGTTGGATGTGTTTCTCAGGGGGTAGCCCAGGTAACGCCTCCTTGAAGATTTCTGGGTGCTGGGCCACAATGTTGCAATCTTGCGGTGTGGAGGTGTCCTGGTGGTTCTTGAAGTGTATGATTTCATACTAGCAGGAGTCTCAGTCAACTGCTTTCAGGCTTTTCTTCTTGTCCAAAGTCTCTGTGATGCGTACAAAGACGTGGTCTTGTAGGAGTTGGTCTACAGAGTCTGGGTAGATCTGGTGGTTGACACCTTCACGCTTGATGGTCAACACTGAGGTTGCCCAGTCCACGTGGGGGTTGTTTTTCTGTAACCAGTCCAGTCCCAGTATAATGCCAAACTTAGGGAAATCAATTACAGGACCTTGGATGGTGGAGTGGAGGTTCTCAAGCATGACAAAGAATGGAGCAGTTTCTTTTGTCACGGCAATGTGATGTTCATCAGCCAGGACCACGTTTTTAATCCGCAAAGGATTAGTGGCCAGCTTGAATTTATCCACAAAGCTGCTGTTGACTAAGGTTCAATCTGCGCCTGAGTCCAAGAGTGCTGAGCCTGTGTAACTGCAAAAGTGGAAAGGGTATGACATCAATTTATTGGGATGTCTGGCAATGGTGTACAGTACCAGGTCTTCCAAGGGCACTTGGATCATTGGGCATTGGTCCACATCCTTGGGTCGGTATTTATTGTTGGGCAAGTCAGGAGTTGCGTGGGGAGAGCTTGGCTTGCTTAGTGCTCTCCCCAGGCTTTTCCCTCATCTTGGTTGCCTTGGATGGCGGTGACACAGAAATAGGTACAATTTGACTGACAGTTGTTCCCGTTCCTGTGTCCATATGAACCTGCGGGGTTGTGGTTCAAGTTGTTGTTATTGTTCCCATGAGGCAGTTGGTTGGAGCGTCCAGTTAGGTGAGAATCTTTAGGTCTTTCTTGCTTCCCAGTCTGTGCCTTGTGCAGAGCGTTGGATGTTTGTTCTGCTTTTTCCGCTTTGTGGTAAAGGCTTTGCAGGTTAGTAACCTGATCCAGGTTTACATGTCTCATCACGTGTGACTTTTGAGCATTGTAGTACATGAGGTGTGTTGGTGAGGTGTCAAAGACCATGTCAGATGGGGCACGGAGACGGAGACAGAGACCTTGTAGGCGCAGGTGAGTTCCTTCACAGTGCCTGTCTGGGTTAGGTTCTTTAATTGGTGTATGATCATGAGTGCCGTATCCTTAAGCACAAATATTGCCAAGAAGTCCTGTTTGAAGGTGTCCCAGTTCTTGTCAGTGTGCTCTTCATGCCACTTGTCACACCAGGTGCCAGCGTCATGGGTCAGACAAATGGAAATCTCTGCAATCCAAAATTGCTGTGGGCATTCCATCTGAGCCAGCTTGCTTTGGGCGGACTGGATCCATGCGGCAGCATTGTTGTTATTGGCCCCTGCAAAGGGCTCCAAGGCGGTGCTGCAAAGTATTTGTGCAACATAGGCGGGCACGGTGGTTGTGTCAGCTGGTTGTGGCATCAAGGAAGGCGCCTGAAAGAACCCTTGGGCAGACAGGGCGTTGAAGGCGGGTAGCGGGATCACCGTGTTTTGGTAGAGAAAAAAGCCATCAGGTATCTTGGTACCAGGAGTATACAGCGTCCAGTTGGGCGGGAGGCCAGACATAATTCTGTCAAGGATTTGTTGGCCGCAGTGTGTGCGGGCAACAGGCGGATTTTTTCAAGATAAGGTAGGATGGAGAGCCTACCTGTGCTACAATGCTGTAACTGTGCTGTTTTAGCAGAGTTACACGGGGAAAATATTTAGAAGATAGATAATAATCTTTATTGTGAGATAGTGATTATATAGCTATTGTGAATTAATGGATAGCAGGAACATGATTGGTGATCACACAGCTGGATGGAAGAGGGGGTGGCTTGATCCTGATAATGAGCCAAGCGCTAAATTGAGATATCCACCATGAAGGATCATCATCTGTTCAAGTTGATAGATTTGGTAATTTGAGTTGACTTCCAAGTCTGGCTTCAAGTGACCGGGTAATTGGATTGCAGGTCACAAACTCACTTGGTTGGAACCATGCTGGCTGGTCAAGCCTGCGGTTTTGACATCACTATTAACCTGCAAGATGTCTAAGGTTTCAACATTGCACATGTTATAGCCACATGAGGTTTTAGCAAGGAGAGAATAATCAGGCAGGGTTACAAAACCTCTTGTGTCTACAACCACCCGGCTTTTTCTGGGTCTTTTGATTTGGGCCAATTGGAGCTCTCCCCTGCGGGGTGCTTTGTTCCATTCTCTTGTTGACGTGGTTGGCAGCAGCATACTTGGCTGTGGGCACTGCCAGGTGCGGGACAAGATTGAGGAGGTGCATAATTGAACCTGTGGAACCCCATCAAAGCTTGGTTATTGGCCTCCACAATGGCTTTATAGCAGTTGTCAATAGAGGTGCAACAACCCACAAGAACCTACTTACAGATATGGGGTTTAAGTCCATTAACAATGAGAGTGAGCAACATGGCATTCCCGTTGATTATGGCTTCTGGGGGCAGTGGCAAGTGTTTGCTGTCAGGCAGATAGGTACTCAAGGACGCTGCCTGTCTATTTGATAGCAAGTAGAGAAGTTCCCACTACAATGGGCAAGAAGGTTATGCTATAGCAGGACTTGGCAGTGTCCCTGAAGGCTGCCCAGGTGACTTATTGTTTCTTGTCTGCCCAGTTGGTGAACCACACTGTGGCAGGCCATGTGAAGCACCCAGATGCGGCAGCAATCAATATGGGCTTAGGCATTTGTCAGATTCAAAGGCAGTTTTGGTATAATGAAGCCAGCCTACAATGTTAACCCCTTCTATACTATCTGCAAAGGACTGAAGCTGGAGGTCTAACATGTGTTGTGAAGGATATAATTGAGGCAGTGTGACGCTTTTATTGCGCTTCCCCAGGCAGAGACAATTGTACACACTGGTAAGCACTAGCTGGTCCTGGTAGATAAAATATCCTTTGGGGATGTTCCCCTTGGGAATTGGAAGGAAGGTTTCTTGGTGGGGAGTAGTCATACTGTCAGGGACCCACTTGAAAAGGAATAACTCCCCAATCTTGTGAGCCAAGGCTCCCAAGTTAAGCCCTACAATAATCAAACCAATAGGAACTTTAACCATAGTGAGGTGTCCAAAGTGTCCTAGGTATGCAAACCTTCCCATCATGGAGCTGAACTGTCCCAAGAGGTAATAACAGCCAAGTACGCCAACAAGTAGAAAGATGCATTGAGTCTAACCAGGGAAGTTTTGGCTGGTGGAGGTGGTGTTGTGGAGCAGTCATAGTGAGACTTTCTCCCCCAGTGTCCTGAAAGATATTTAAACCACCCATTAGTCAAGGACTCCTCCTGGTGGAATTCATTGGGTGAGGAGTTATGCCAGTCTGTAGTGTGGGTGGGACCTTCCAGAGTAAGTTTGATAGACAGGAAAAGAACTAGAAACCAGAACAGGAAATAATTTCCCTTCATGGCTTCAAAAAGAGATTCAAGAATAGGTATAAACAAGCTGAAATAGGGGAGATAATTTTTTTGTTGGAAAAATGGTGAAAAAGAATTAAGCTTGCTTAAATATTGCTTGTGAAAAGAAATGAGGTGAGGATAAATTTAAAACCAGAGGTGTAGAAAACCAAGCTTCTAGTAAGAAGAAAATTCTTTGAGAGGTTTTTTATCATTGATATTTTAACCTGGTTGACTAAGGACGTCAAGGCAGAGAGAAAACAAACACAATGGAAGAAATAGACCCATTACTGGATCTGCAAGTGCAGAAAGAAGCAGAGTGTGCTATGGTTTGGGCTTAGTAGAACGTCAAGTACTGCTGGTGTGTTTAATGGAGATGAGAACATAAACTGCTGGTGTAGCAGCCAATCAGAACCCAAGTGGTTGGTGACGTCTTCATTGTATATACTAACCTTGATTAACTTAGGATTGGAAGCAAAAGCATAAATCAAATAAATGGATTGAATAAAAATAGGTAATATATGTTTCAATCCTTCACTAACATCAATGTCAATGGTTCCAAGGGGATATAGTTCTTAAATCCTGTGCAGATTCTTTGTGAATTTACTTGGTACACAATTAAGCTTTTTGTTGGCTGTTACCAGAATAATTTATAAAATAAAAAGATTGCTAGTTGAAAACACATTGTTGTATTCAGGTGAGAAATCCCTGGCACTAACAGCCCATAATCTATCCTTTTTTGGGGGATTTTTACCTTAGGTAGGTTTTAAACCTACTGCTGCTACCACTGTTGCAACTGAATCAATGAGAGTTCAGTATTTTATTATAGAATGCAGCAGTCCAATAGAAAGAACAATAGCAAATAGAATAAGATATCGTTTATTGTGAATACTTCAATTAATATACTATATGGGGGAAAGCCACAGGGCCACAGGATGTGGCACTGTGGCAGGTTCAGCATAAGGTTTAGACTCTGGAATAACTCAAGCAAGAATCAACAAGTCAAATTGGCTACGCTCCTAATTAAGAGATAGTGCCTGGTATTCAACATTACCATTGGATTGATCCATGCCGTTAGATACATACTGGGGCAACTCATTGAGCGCCCCCTTTGTATTGTAAGATACATTGGCAGGTGTTGTGTTTATACTTCTGGGAAGTATAATAAACAAAATAAAGGGGAAGATTAAGAATAGAATGATACTTTATTAAATTTGAATATAGGCTAATATATAGTATCATGACAAGCCACATGTTGTCCATGTATGTCATGGAGGTCATAGGGCTTATCTGAGTAATGTTCTTTTTGAGTTGCAAGGCTTAATCAAATTGTGTTCCATTTAGGACCTGGATTGAGTGATCCCTGTCATAGATGGTTAACTGATAATGGTGCCACCAGTTTATTGACTGGGCAGTGAACCACTCAGTGAGCTGCTCGGTGATTTACTTGGGGTGTTAATTTCCCAAGAGGGAGTAATTGAAGATGTTGCAACATCTCCCCCTGGGGTGCTGGAAGGCAGAGCCTTGGGAATCTTCTTGATGATATCTGGTATACAGGGCTTGGTACTTATCCAGTTTGGCGTTGGGAACAGGGAGTCTTTATTTTTGTTGGGCTGCTCTTGCCTTACACAAACAAAGTTGGTCATGATACATACATTTCAGTTTGGTTCAAGCTCCAATCCCTTTGATGAGGTAGTTGTTATTGGGCTTCACTTCCATGATAATGCCTGGTCCGTGTAACCCTGGGTCTAATTTGTGTTGGTTGTGGTTGACAACCCAGATCTCATCTCCAACTTGGAACCTTTCTTGTTGCAATGGGATTGTTTCCTTCTGAACCCTTTTTTGTTCCATAACCTCTTGGTCCTTTCTGGATTAGAGTACTTTTGGGTCATTGCTGTCTGGTATCTTGTTTAGAAGTGGCAGTTGTGGTCCCGTGGTTGTACTGACAAGTGAAGGTTTCTGATCATAGACAATTTCATAAGGGCTTTTGCCTGTATTGCAATTGACTTGTGTTCTGCAGACCATAAGGGCAGTTGGTAGCATGTTGACTCAGGCTTTTAGATTTTTGGCAGATAACTTACTGAGGGCTTCTACTGAAGAGCTGTTTAGTTGTTCTACGCGTCCATTTGCTAGTGGGTGATAGGGGCTGGCTGTGACATGTTTTATTCCATTTTTGGCAGGATAGATGTTGGTGTCAATAGCTTTGAGTTCAATGCCTCCATCTATGATTAAGAGGTTGGGCTTCCCAAACTTGACTATGATTTCTTTTCCAATGGATTGTCTCACATTGTTGCCTTTGTGCTCTTTGATGGCTTGTGCCACAGGCCATCTGGTTGCATAGTCAATAGCTGTGATGATTTACTTATTTCCCTTATTCATGCAAGGCATGGGTTCCACAATATTCAGTGACCATACCTTGAAGGATTGTGTGATGGATACAGGTACTACTGACTTGGGTGGTGCTTTGGTTTGGACATACTTTTCACAGATTTTACATTGCTCCAGTACCTCTCTGATATCATCTAGAATGTTGGGCCACCAGTAGCGTTTCTTGAGGTATTCATGCAAGTTTCTACTGCAGGTGTGTTCAAGGTCTCTGTGATATCAGAGGATTGTGTCAATCTTTTGTGTTGACAGAACGTAGGGTACTGTGTCACCATTTGGAAGGATTCAGTGGAGGGTACCATATACGTTTTTGAACAGATGTTTGTTCTTGAAGACTTTCTCTTGGATGTCCATTGGTGTGTCAGATGGGAACCCTTCCTGGAGATTCCCCATGATTAACATGTACCAGTTGGGGTCACTATCAGTGCAGAGGATGTGTTTATTGTATAGCCTTGATAGGGCGTCTGCAGTAAGAATCTCTCTGCATGGCTTGTATTCAATTTGCATGGGGTATCTCTTCATGAGAATCATCTATTTGGCTTGTCTTCTTGGCAGGTGTTGTTGTGTTTTAAAGAATATCAACAACTTGTGGTCAGTGAGTACTTTGAACGTCTGGGCTCTAACTAGATAGCATTGCCATTTCATGAGGCAGTGTATGATGGCAACCAATTCCTTATTGTGTATAGGATATCTTTGCTTGCCATCTGAGAGTTTCCTGGATTCATATGCCATGTAGAGGAAGTCTTTCTGAGCCGTTTGGATACAGAGGACTCATCCTATGGCATAATTAGAGGCGTCAGTTTCTAGCTCATAGATACCCTTGCGGTTTGGGTATTGCAGGATGGGGCAGTAATCATGCGCTCTTTCAGTTGTCAGAAATGTTGACCTTGTAAAGGTGTCTAGAAAAATCTGGTTTTTTTCCCAGTGATGACTGATAAGGGAGCTGTTAGGGCGCCCCAGTCAGGGATGAACCTGCATACATAGGCTACCATTCCAAGGAAGGTGTGGAGCTTGTTCTTGTTCCTTGGGGCTGGAATCTCTGTTATAGCGCATATTTTGTCTTGATCTGGCTTGATACCGTCCTTGCTAATGATATGGCCAAGGAAAGGGAGTTCAGTCAAGAAGAACTTGCATTTGGACGGTTTGGCAACTAGTTAGTTTTCCTGCAGGGTACAGAGGACTGTTCAAACGTCTTTCCAGTGTTGTTGTAGGTTGGGACTGTAAATGATAATGTCGTCCAGGTAGATGATTGCTCTTTTCCCAATGTGTTCCTTGAATACTTCATTAATGAAGGTTACAAAGGTACTGGGAGCGTTTTTCATGCCAAAATTGAGGACAACACATTCAAAGGGCCTGTAGTTAGTTCAAATGTGGTCTTTGGAATGTCTTCAGGTTTCACGCAAATTTGGTGATATCCTGCTATCAAATCAATTTTTGTGAAGATTTGGGACCCCCCAGGGCATCAAAAAGGTCATCAATCAGGAGCAGAGGATACCTGTTCTTTATTGTGATCTTGTTGAGGGCCCTGTAGTCTGTGACTAGGCAAAGGCCTCCATCTTTCTTTGCTACAAAGAAGACAGCAGCACCAAAGGGTGACTTTGAAGGTCTGATGAAGCCTTTCTTGAGTGCTTTGTCAATGTAAGCTTTCAGAGTGTTGTCTTCTTGTGATTTGAGGCAGTAGATGGGCTGTGCCTTATGCACACTACCTTTTAGGTCAATCTCATGTTGTATACCCCAATCAGGGGGCAGCCCAGGTAGTGATTCTTGGAATGAAGAGGGAAACTCATTGACTAGCTGGTCTCTGATTTGGTTCTGTTTGTGTTGAATTTCTGTGCTTTTGAAGTATATGACCTCATACGTACATGTGTTTCAATTGAACTTGCTGATGTCAGTTTCTTTCTCTGTTTCCATGATCTTTACAAATATGTGGTCCCTCATGAGGGTGTCAAGATGTGTTGGGTACACGTGATGGTGGACATCTCCTCGTTGAATAGTGAGGATGACACTGTCCCAGTTGATGTGAGGCTTTGTATTTTGCATCCAATATAATCCAAGTATGATATCATATTCGGGGATTGGAATGATGGGGCCATTAATTGTTGTTTAGACATCTCCAATTTAGGCCCAGAAAGGTCTGGTCTTGTGGGTAACTGGTGTGCTGTGGTTGTCTGCCATGATGACTCTCTTGATGTTACGCTGAATGGTAAGTAACTTCATGAGGTCTGCAAAACTCTTGTTAATGAGCAATTAGTTGGCTGCAGTGTTAAATAGTGCTATACCCTGGTATCTGCAAAAACGGAAAGGATAGGTAAGGAGTTTATTTCCAGCTTGGGGGGGCAAAGAGTAGAGGGTTGCTGGAGGGAACCTGGATCATGGTGATGAAGTCCACGTCCTGTTCTCTGTACAAGTCTTGTGAAGAGGGGGAGGGTGGCTTGCTTAAGCACTCCCCTTTTCTTTTCCCTCCTTGTTGGTATCTTTGGTGCTAGCCTGGTTGGCTTTTGCAGTGAAATTCCCGTTTTGAGGCTGGGTACTGTTGGCTTGGTTGTTTTGCTTATTGGGGCAAGGCTCTCTCTTAACTGAAGGGTTTTCCTTGCGTTTGTTGGAGGCGTGTGAATTGTTAGACTTCTGAGCTGCACGTTTTCCTTCTAGGATAACATCCTCAAGGTTATTGCAGCAGGTCATGTCAAATTGATGTCTAATGTGTGTAGGAAGGCCATTGTAGAAGTCCAGGCGTGGTCCAGGTTCATCAAAGTTGATCATGTTGGGCGCACAGTCACATAGTCCTTTGTATGCGGCAATGTATTCCTCAATGGTTCCTGTCATTTTGAAGGTTTGGAGTTTGGTCATAATCACCACGTCTGAATCCTTCATGGAGAACTTTTTGAGGAATGTGGCTTTGAATATTTCTCAGTTTTCCGTCTGGTTAGGATGTTGAGCTAGCCTTTTGTTAACAAAACGCAAGGCATTCCCTGTGACGCAGAGGGCAATTTTACTGACCCAGAGTCTTTGGGGGTACTCCACATGTTTGAACTTGTTCTTGGTGCTGGTGATCCAAAGAGAGGCGTTCTCACAGTGTAGTCTTGCAAAGGCGCCAATCTCAGTGGTACGTAAGTGTTGAAACAAGACATTGGGTATCTCAGGTTGCGTAGGCGCTGTTGTGGTTGGCGTGGTAGGGAACAGTCTGTAGGTTTTGAGAGTGTTGTACTGGTAAATGGGTACAAAGATATTATTGTAGATGACAAGTCCTGGGGGACGTCTTGTCCTACTTTGTAATCTCTCCAGCCGTTAGGGAGTGAAAATGTTTGGGTTCTTTTCTTGGGAGGAATTTTTCCTTTGAGTTGGGTAGGTATGAATAACCTACCTGTGCTACCACTGTTGTTTATTATACTTCTGGGAAGTATAATAAACAAAATAAAGGGGAATATTAAGAAGAGAATGATACTTTATTGAATTTAAATATAGGTTAATATATAGTATCATGACAAGCCACATGTTGTCCATGTACGTCATGGAGGTCATGGGGCTTATCTGTGTAATGTTTCTCTTGAGTCACGAGGCTTAATCAAGTTGTGTTCCATTTAAGACCTGGATTGAGTGATCCCTGTCATAGATGGTTAACTGATAATGGTGCCACTGGTTTATTGACTGGGCAGTGAACCACTCAGTGAGCTGCTTGGTGATTTATTCGGGGTGTTAATTCCCCAAGAGGGAGTAATCAAAGATGTTGCAACACAGGCAAGGAGGGAAACTCAGTTACAACACAATGTTGCCTTTTTTATATTAGCCTATGGGGGTGTACTTGAAAGGAAACTTGGCATTTTTACATGGTTATAGAAATTCACTAGACAAAATCTTGATAGTTTTTTAAGATCTGCACCTAAAGGTAACTTCTAGAGGGTAATCCATAATGAGTCCAACTTTTGGTCCTGGCTTGCTAGTTGAAATAGGTAGTAAAGAACAAGATATCTTAAATAAAATTATGGTATGAGGCTTGTTAGTATTTTCATGAAGGATTTATATTTTCTTGGTCTTATAGATAGTGACATAAGTATTGGTTTTCATATAATGATGTAATTAACTAAGTCTCTGATGTGGTCTCATGGATTAGAAGCAGATTCAGAAGCAAGGATAGGGATCCCTAGGAACAATATGTGATATTTCTCTTCCATGCAACATAGAAAAAGGGAATACCCCTGTTATTTTATGTCAACTAAGACCATAAACAAATAGAGTAGAAATTAAGTATACATACCAATTATTAGCATCAGAATAGGTATTTTGCTTATTAAAAATACTAAAACAGGGTTGGTTTGTTCTACTACATCATTAGTGAAAGGGTTGTATGAGGCAGAAAAAAATTGATGAGTGCCTAAAGCTTCAAATAATGAAGTGATTAGGCAAGTGTTTATTCTGGAAGTATCATAAAAAAGTAGCACTTAAAAATATCTGTGTTAATAAAATATGTTTATAGGAGGGAGTCAGCAGTGTTTTTAGCTTTGATGCTTCAGATAAGTTACGCTTAAAACAACTTGCTAAAGTGATCCATAGCAATCCAAAGCAATAAAAATCCTGACTTATAGCAAAATAGTAGCCCTACAGCATCAAAAATAACTGTATGAAAGGCATGCTGTGGTTAGAACATATTAAATTTATTGCAAAATAGTTAAGGGTGTTGTAGATGACAATCATAACATTGGGCAACAACATCAGGAAAAAGTGGTTAAAGGGGTTTCCAGTAATAAAGCTTCTATAAACAGTTTTGTGTTTTATCTATCCCTCTATTTTTTGTGTCTTTATGATCCTAAGAATAAGGAATAATAAAAGGCTAGGTTGGCATAAAGCAAATGTTGTTGATTAAATTTCTTGAATAGCTGTTGATATAATAAAAAAGTATCTTGTAACAGTTTTTTAAGGCTAAGTGTGTATATTCAGTCTCTGTTTCCAAAGTAAAAAGTTAGTCAAGTAGCTTCACTAATTGATCTGCCTCTGCCAGGTGAAGATCCAAAATAGGTATACATGACAGCTCATCTGCATTTTGATGTTAGATTCCTGGGAAATGAAGAATAGTAAAATCAAAACCTTTAGTCAGAGTGCCTATCTGAAAAGGTATCCTTGAGGTTCTTTTAGATTTTGAAACCACCTAAGAGAGGTGTGATCTGTTACCACTATGAAGTGAGTTTCATAAACGTTGTGGGAAAAGGTTTAACTGCATGGAGGGTAATAAGTCACTTCTTTTCACTAATACTATGTTTTTCTCATGCTTACTGAGAACCCAGAAAGTATAAGAAACTATGTGATATATCTTTAAATCATTAAGCTGTGCAAATATGGCTCTAATAGTAAGGTCACTAGCATAACTATATTTAATGAATTTTTTCATAATAAGGATGCAGAAAAATAGCTTCTTACTTGATTTATGTTAGATAATCTCAAAGTCTTGTTGTTGATTGGTGATCCGCTCAAAAGGTACATTGTACAGGAGTTAAAATAGGTATTCAAAGATGAATTCAAATTTGCTGTGAACTTTCTGTAGTAACCCATTATTTGTAAGAGATTTCTTCCCTTTCACAAGCAGAAAATCAAACTTTGGATCTCTAGGTACTCAGAAGGATCCATAAATTGTATTTATAAATGAAAAAACAAGAAACAACAAAAACAATCAATTAATCAAATTAATCAATTCAAAAACACATTTGAAACTGATTAACAAATGCACTTTGGAAAACAAGAGCAAAAGCAAAAGCAAACACAAAAGCTAAATCAACCATATAAATTCTAGTTTAAATTTAAAATCAAGGCTCCTGATGATAAACACAACAGTAATAACAAAACAACACTTAAATTAGCTCTGATATGTTCAATACAACCAATCAGGCTAAAATTAAATGCTTAAAACAGCGCAAACAATTATTAGGGGAACCACAAAGCCAATTACATGTTGCAGATGAACCAAGACAGAGAAATACTACATGTACATCCCCATAATACAACCCCAAGCATAGTACAGTACAATACTGCAATACAGTAACCCAAATCACCTTTTCTTGCATTGCAGGCTGCAGCCTGCTGCAGTCCTGCAAGGCAATACTTTACAAACTACTCTTGAAGGATCACAGGGTAACCATTATGCCCCCCACTTGACTTAAGTATTTAAGCTGAATAATTTCCTCTGAGCAAACTGCTCCAACAATTTTATATTCCTATCTTCACTTCAATAAATCTATATTCTCAAAAAAACCTCTAAATTTTGATTAGTAGATAATCAACAATCCCCTGCAACAACATAAATCTCATTCTTATATTTGGGCCTTGTTTTTGTTAATTGGGCTAGGCCAGGCTAACATGAATTTTGAAACTCCTGAACCAACTCAAACCAATAAATCAGAAGACTATATTTGGAATTTTTTTGGACCATGTTGCTGCCTTTCCCCATAAATGAAACTGCTTGATTCCCTCCTATTATTCATCCCAAGGCCCCTGGTTGGTCTTGGGATAAACCAGCATCTACTATCTGTTAACCCAATTAACTCCTTTCCTGGGAATATTTTGCTATTTTGGTCATCTTTTACATATGTTAATGGTAGGGATTCCAGTAGGGTCCACTCTAGTCAAGTTTAATCTGGGAGCTCTTCTCCACTTGATTGGAGAAAGGCTCCCAAATGAGTGGATCCCTGACATTATTACTAGGAAGTCTTGGTCCTCTATTAGGTTTTTTGAGGGATTATATTTTCTATGGCTGCCATAAAAAATGCTGCTTTTGTACAAAATTTCTACAAATAGTTAGTATATTACCTATATTTCTTAATATTATAACTATTAATGATATATTGACAGCCTTTGATAAGGACAGAATAATACTAGAAAAAATAATAAGACTAAACATTTTTAATAGCCATAAAAATTATATTGATGGATACAGATAATAACTGATTGGCTGAAGGAGGCAATTCCTTGAGAAATTACCCTAAGGAAGCTGGGGGATAGTGGCATGGGAGAAAAAAGTGGCCTCAGAATAATCAATTTTATGCAGCTAGCTTGATTTAAAAAATGGCTTATGTGACCACAATTCCAACCCATTTTTTGGAAGCAAAGCCCAATTTGCACATAGTTGATATATAGTCATACCACTGATTTTGAGCGCCATTAGTTGATTTTAAAAGTAGAACAAAACAAGCATAATAGAACACTCAAATTATTGCAGAATATTTCACCACTATAAACATAATTGAACATTATTTTGGATGATTTATATCCAAAATGCAACTATGACTGTAATTTCCTTATAATTGAACAGACCCCAGTTTGATTTACTTCATGTCCAAGAAGCTCTAGACATTCTTTAAAGAAGGTGTATTAGCTAGGCTCAAATTGAGTTCAACCTCATTATTTTGATAAGACTTCCTTTAGATAAGCCAAATATTTAGTGAAGATAGCTCTGAATAAATTAATTTTGTCTAAGTAGAACAAAACACAAGAAGCCTTCATATCATAGATATCCAAGCCCTTGGCTTGTTAAATGCAATTAGGGGCTTACACAGCCTTGGACATATGTGTAGGCTCAAAACCCTTCAGAAGTTTAGGGGCTGCTTTATATATATTCAGGTGGTAGTTCAACTTTTAAGTGCCCATAAGCAAGATACATGATGGGGAAACCCTTTGAGCCTCCTAGGCAACATAGAGTACCTATGATTTGCAACAAAGAGTGGGAATCATTCTTTTTAAAAGAGTCAAATTAGTTTCTATACATTACTATACAATGATCTATATCTTTATTTTTGAGGATAACAAAGAAGAAGACCATTAAATTTGATAGGGATTAAGTAGCCTGTCATCTAATAGCTAATTTAGTTCCTTGATAACTTGAGTTTCTTAGATCCTATTGTGTTTATAAGGTTTTGCACAGAAAGATAAAGCATCACCTTATTGATATGATGTATAAAATCTTTGGCCAGTCAATAGCCAGCGCTGTATTTTGAAAAGATATCTACAAACTAATTCATTAGATCAAGAACTTCCTTCAGAAGCAGTGAGGATAGCTTCTGGAAGACTTTAGCTGTGATAAAGAGAAGCAGACTTGAGATTTGAATTTGGTAATATTAAAGCTGCTGAAATTTTCAAAGGGTTAAAGAGAAAGGGCATTAGGGACATTGAGGAATTGTCCATGCCCTAAAATTTTGCATATAGAAAGAGTGATGGATACATAAGATAATTTAACAACTAGTATTTAGATAGGATTTTTTAAAGGGGAATCCATAATTCAAGAGCAGTACTGTGATTTTTATGGACTAATAACAGAAGGAAATACAACTTCAGAAAGTTATGTTAAGACAACTCAGATGAAATATGAAAATCAATGATTTCCTTAAAGCCTGAATGAATTATTATAGCAGCAGTGGCCAAGAAAGATCCATTCCAAGGCAGGACAGGACATAGGGGAACACTATATATTGAATAAGTTTATACAATACTTTTAAAGTAGACATACCAATGAGGTATTCAAGGACAAGTTTGAGACAATTATCAGGGACTTTGACTAGTTCTTTAAAGATTAAATGGCTTTATAACCTTGTATAAACAGGTAGCCATTTTTGAGGTTTATATTTTATTGTATTCTTGGATAAATCAAGTGCTGAAAAAGAGGATCAAACTCTCATTCTCCAAGACTACAGAGGGTGATGCAATAAGTAACTTAATAAAAACATAGGAAGGACTGAATAGGCTCCAATGGCTTGGGTAATGGATAGGCCAGCAGTTCCATAGATCTAACTGATTTGAGATCTGGAGCATCTTAAACTTTCTAAAAAGTTTGGAGTAAGCACCCTTAATTGGGAATCCAGTATCAAGGGCTGCTGTAATATTGACCTTTTGGATAAATACCACTACCCAAGTGGTAGTGCGTCCAAAAAATGGAGGCCATCCAAGACATATTGTGCTTATGCCAGTCCTTTATAATGTTTCCCAATAAAACATCTGAGCCCAGTGAATTTATTATAACCAGTTTGAAGAGGGAAAGAAACTGATATGGTATTAAAATTCATCAGCTACCTCATCTTCCTCTTCTGAAGTTTATACTAGGACAGAGGATTGACTGGCTTAATTAAGGTAAGTTCAGAAAACTACTTTTTGGCCTCTGGAACAGGTTTTCTGATAGTAGTAATATTTCTGGATAGCAACTTATAAGAGACAACTATAGTTCCAGGAACTGCTAGGACAAAGTAACCATAGATATCAATTTTTCTGTTTCTGAACCTTCTATATAAGAGCTGTTAGAGATATCACAGAACAAGAAAATGATGAAAAGAGCTTGGGCTTTGGAATCATCATATGTGAAAAGTGTTATAGGGAGAGTCTGGGATTGGCCCCCTTAACTCAGGGGTTGGTGAAGACATAGAAGTGAATTCCTATTTTGTCACATATATGACATGCTGATGTTTTGGTTGGCCTTGCAAGCCCATAGCTAAGATAGAGGGAGTATGTATTAGTTTTATTTGAAGAGGCAGATAGCTTCTCCCTGACTGCAAGAACCTGAGTGGATAAGGTGCATATCCTGAGAAGGGTGCTAATGCTGTTCATGGAGGTGAGCCAACCTTGTGTGCCTTGAAATATTAACCCAGGGCTGATAAAATTTGAGGGACATGTCGTGTAAGCTTCATGGGCCACCAGTCATTGGTTAGTTATTGATGGTTGACCTTTGATGTAGAGCCTAGCAGCAAACTTTGATAGTGTCTATTTAAGCTTTGAAGCAATAGGTATAAAAGCATTCTATCCTACTTCCAGTTGAAGCCATCCCTAAACTCTTCAACTAAAAGACATTTTACAACCACTTGGTTGTTGGTAAAGGAAATCTTAGGAACCACAAGCTCTTGGTAAGTAGAATGAAAGAAGACACATATATGCTCTCTCAAGGTATTCATAGGCTCTTCTCCTAGCAGGTCTATATATAACAAAGAGTTCAGCAACATTAGACATCTTATAATCAGCCAATTGTTTAAGGGTAGGTTTAAAGTGGGCCTCAAAAAAACCCTCAATGCTGCTTTCAACTATATCAGTACAGGTGAGAGCTCAGCTTCAGATTTGGTGAAGCTTGTAAGGTCTTGCCCATAGTGGTGCAAGGTTATAAACTAAAGCGTATAAAGCATTAGGGTTAAGATTCAGAAGGTATAAAAAGTTAGTTACTGTATGTAATATAATATTACAGAATCCTGCTAAGAACTTATACTGGGTTACAAAAGGAGTGATAGAGTTTAAGGACCCTAAACAAAGAAGATAAAACAAGGTATTTAATAGTGAACAATTGGTAACAAGGGAATGTCAAAACTGGGATACTCTCTATCAGCAAACTGGTACATGTAACTATTAAAGGATTTCTTAAGGTAAAAGAATAGATACAACAAGCCTAAGGCTTGTTGTTTTACAACTTCCATTTATTTAACTAATAAAAGAAAAAGAAGAAAACTTATAATGAATTACTAAAAATTAAAGGTCTGAAGTTTAAAAATTGATAAAGATTGAAGGGAAGAAACCACTTATAATTTTGGCTTAAAGTCTACTATTCAAAAGCTCTTTATTTATGGTAAAAGCCTTCTAGTTGATAGAATGATAGGCAAGGAGAAAGCAGCCAAAAACACGAGAAGCTGGAGAAGTTTTTAAAAGAACCTGGATGAGAATGGGGGAAACAGAAGCCAGTAGGGACCGCAGATCAGTAATGTGAAACTGGGGAAAGCAGCAACAACATAACCAGGAGCTTTGAAAGGTAAAATAAAATTAGAAATCTTATAACTTAGAATTAGAAATATATAAGCTAATAGAATAGCTGGAAATAAGGAAGACAACAACAACAACAATTAAAATACAATTAAGTGTAAAAACAAGGTAAATTACTTTAAAATACTTAATTATTAACCTTTAACTTAAAATTTCAATAAGAAATATTAATTCAAAGAAAAAATAAAGAAATAATTTTAAAGAGCCTGCCCTCCAGGGCAGGGCATGACAGGGCTGTAAAGCCTATAGTTGTTGAGCACACTCTTCTAGAGTGGCTAGGGCAGGGCTATTTGGGTTCCTGATATCTTTTAAGGCGGTGATACAGAGTTATGCAGTGTCTAACCTGGGGCCCTAGTTAGCTGCCCTAGTTAAGAGGTCTGTCAAGAAGGTGGTCAAATCTATACAGCTGTTCAGCGGGGGCAGGTTATGCCATTAGGCAGATCAACCATTTATTTTACCTTTCATATCTGCTTGCCCAACAGGCCTGGATACTTCTTAATCTTATCTACTTCAGCAGTAAGGGCTATCATCTTATCCACCTAATGAGTAAAAGGCATCCCAGGGCATAAACTGCTGTCTTGAGAAGTCCCAGGGGTCAGGGCCTTGCAAGAGTTGTCCTTAGCACGGCTACCTCTTGCTGCAGCCCAGCAGCTTTTGAAGAGAGGGCAGCCCCCTGGTGCTCAGGCTGAGGAGGTTTTTCATCAGGGTTCAACTACAAGGGGCTGCTCAAGAATCATGGATGGCCCCCCAGCCTTTTTTCTGCCAATAAGGTCTATAGTAGGAGGAAGGGGGCTTTTCAATGGGATTTGGAAAGCTCTTCAACACAAACATTTAAGGTTGGATAGCTGTAGGCATGGCAGCCCTTACCTGTCCAACTGGGTATTGGACTTTAGCCCTTATAGCAGTGATGCTATCTATCAGAAGCTGCATTTGTCCACAGAAATACTCTCAGGACGCCTTTCTAACTTTCTAGCTGCCCAGAACCAGTCTGTGTAGCAGGTATGTCAGAATTAACCTGCAGGGGCCTGGGCAGCTGAAGCCAACCAAATCCTGAAGGCAATCAGCAATATATCCAGGATATACATACAAATACAAGAACATGGGTCAGTAAGCCAGGCCTTTAAATTCATTGCCTTCTTTGGCCTTGGATTGCACAATTTTTCCTTGCCGCATCAAGAAAAGCCCCAAAATAACAGCCAAGCTGCTTAATTCCTTGGGTGATTTGGCACACACTTTAGATGAGAGATTAGTTCTAGCTTATCCCACAGCTTCCCTGGCCCTGGTTGCCCCGCCCTGGGAAGAAAAACTGATAATTTTGATTACTTGTTGGAATGGTGTTGTCTGTTTTTGAAAAAAAAATCAGAAACAACCAATCAAACAACGCCACATTGATGCTCAGAAAATCAAATGAATCTTAAACGCCTGGGATGGCCTCTAGCCAATAAGGTGGAGCTGCAGAAATTAGCTTGAAACCTTTCAGTACCCCTGGCCTTGGCCAGCAAAATTTCTCCTCCAGCCAATTGGATGCAAGTCAAAATAATCATGTTATTATCCCTTAGCAACTTACCCCTTTTAACAAAACAAGGGGACTTTCAGTCCCCTGCTTGTCAATTTTCCAATATCATTAAAATCTTGAACTGATTTCTTTAACTTTGGTTATTTTAATTTGAAACCTTTACTTTGGAGTTTCCCTCAATCATTAACAAAGTGTTAGTCTTTTCTTATTAAATCTTACCTTATTCTTGTCCCGTTCAAACCCAGCTGCCTTCTTGAAACCCCTAGGAGAAGCGTTTGAACATAGTTATTGTAGTACTATACTTACGCTTTTAAAAACATTGTTTGGACTAAAATTCAAGTTAAAACTCAATATAAATCTTAATAAAATTTTGAGATTTCCTTGCTTTTACTTGAATTCAAACCCGCTTTTGCCTCTGTTAACACCCAAGTCACCTGAGACCATCCACAAGGTCCCCCAAGCTTCCTGATCCATTCCTGTCAGAATTTGATTGTAACAACCCTTGTTACACCAATTTTTGCTATAAAGAGGCTTGAAAACCTAACCTGTGGGCTCTAAATTTTATGGAGCTTCTAGAATGATCCTCACAGCTTTTAAAATTTGTGGTGTTTTCCTTGGCTTCATTTTTGTTGCTTCTTTGGACTACTTCTCCTGATTTATGGTCATACATATTCTCTTTGGCCTGCCTCATGGGTGAAAATTCCTCTAGTCTCCTGCACCTTCCCAGCAGTCTTCTTATCTCTGGGGAGGCTCTAGTCAAGAGCTTGACCTGCAGCAACTTGGACTTACATACTGCTGATCACACCTTGCTTGCTCCCTAAATTGAGGAGGCACCTGTGTCTCCTCCCCTCAATCTTGAGAGAAAAGACTTGAGCCTCTCCAAGCACCTGTGATTGCAGTCACCATTCTCACTTATACACCTCGGTTGTTCACCAGCCTAGTGCTGATGGGAATGAATGTGCACTTCCTCAATTTTCCCTGTGCCCTCTATTTAGTCCCCTCTCAGAGAAACCATCCCAGTATTCCACTGGGCGGCATCCTGGTGGTTTGTCTCACCATGATAGATGCCAAAGTTAGTTAGTTTAGCCCCCCTGCTGTGAAACCCATCACTAGTTGGTTGCTCAAATCTTGATTTTTTGGGTTACTTCCTGATCATAAGGGACCCTGATTGCCTTCTGAATGAAGTAGTCATACTGGATTGCCCAAGTCACTAACTAGCTTCTGGATTACAAGTCACACCAATTAGGTGTTAATTTACCAACTGATCAGTTAATCAACTGCAGTTATCAACAGACTTCTCCAACCCTGAGCCTTTGGTAACCTGCTTGTGCCGCTGGGGCTGTTCTTGCCTTCCCCTGATTGCTGTGCTGATCCCTAGCTGTTTTAAATTCATTTCCCCTTTCCTCTACCCTATGTAACAACCAACTTGCCTTGATTTATCAATTAAGCTGTAGTATATAAACCCCTCTCCTTTTCTCAATAAAGATAAAATTTATACCCCCCTTATTTTAGCTACAACATCAAATATTCTTGAGTGTATAATTTGAGGATCACAAAGGCTAGTCTCCTCTTACCAACTATATTGTCAATTAGCTTGACTAGAAGTCACTACTTGAGGATTTGCTTTTGAGTAGTTGCCGCTGCTACTACTCCAAACCCTTTGTTGTTCTCCTGGTTTGATCACCTTTGTACAATCAAATACCTGTCTGGTTTCTGGCTGGTACAGTACTCAGTTTATCAACCAACACTTAGATCTGTCCCCCATTTCATTGTCCATCTCCTATTCTGTTGAACAACTGACCAACTATCACAACTCACAGTAGTAAGAGCACCACATCTTGGTGCTCACTAAAGGGGCTTTTAGCCAATTCCTGTCACCCTCTTATTGATGCCTATAAAGCCTCTGACAAGGGAAGAACTTACCTAACATGATAAACACTAGATCTTCTTTAATACCGCTTCTACCTTTAAATGACAACATCCAACGGGTTGGTTGTCCTAATAGAAAAGGCTCTCCAGCAACTACAACATAAGCATCATCTCAAGCAAGCACTGGTAACTCAGGATCAGTTGGCAGCATTCACCCCCAACAGGTGAGTCAGTTGTTGACTGGCAGAACCACCTCTCAACCCTCAACTACCACCTCCAACAATCCTGCTAGACAAGCTCAGTCTTCTTTTGGGAATTGCACTACTGTCAACTGGGCCAACCGACAGAGCACAACCTCAAGTAGGGTACTGAATTATCCTAACAACCGCCCAAGTCCAGTAGAGCAACTTTGCTCTATGGAGATCCCAATAGTACAACCGACCCAGATTCCTCCCCTGGGACTCTGGGAACCCCCTAGTCAACCAGCCAGGAAGTCAGTTCCAACCTTTGACGCTTTTAACTTCTCTGCCTCTGGAGTTGGCCAGACTCTTGACTGTTGGTCATTTGCACCAATCTACCCTGTTTCACATAGCCCTAGCCTCCAGTTGTTTCTGATTGCTTCTTCCATTGGACAGGCAAATACCAATCCATATCTCCCTCTTGATACATCAGCAGAGACCACCAACACCAAACAAGACCTGCGCAAGATTGAAAAAATTATTGAGCATAACAATGGAGCCCTTCCTTGTTTAAAAGTAGACAGTTTAGATAGACTGAATACATACACTACTAGGATTAGTCATACAAAACTTATGGACACTGTGAATAGAATTAACCAGGTTAATGCCAGCCTCCAAGAACTGAACATCCAACACAAGGACCTTTGACAGTTGCTGCCATCAGCTTTGAGCGCCAAGGTGAGTGGAAAAATACCACTAATCAGCAACTTGAAGAGTCTGACACTTGCGCCAGAGCAACTTCTGTCCACCTATAAGGAATAACACAAGAATCAAATACCTTTGTGGACACTCAGTTTATTCCCCTACAAGACTTCACCACTGCTTTAGCTGCCAACTTGGTGTTGTCCGCGGTCTATCTAGAGGCCCAAGGAACAACACTCATAAATCACCATTGACACATCCTGGAACTGATGGAAAAAATGAACCAACTGTCTCAAGTGACCACTGATCAAAGTGCTGTCCAGCGACAGCAGAATACAGCAATCATTCATGTGGGCGCTGAGGTAACAAGACAATTTAATGAAAATTGCACCCAGATTGAAGAGGCCCAGGTCCAATGTACTGAGGATTTAGCCACCACTACTGCTGCGGTAGTGGAACAACTCACTATATGTAGTCAAGGAGTATGAAAAGCTCATACTGCCAACCAATATTTAACAGAACAAGTGGGTTGCTTTACAGTCCAATTGGCCAACAAAACTACCCTACTAAACAGCCAAGGACAAGTAGTAGAAGAACTAAGAGTAGCCACAACTACTCTTGAAGAACGTTTTGACCAACTCACCATTGGGGATCCAACCATACACAACCTGACAATAATTAATAACAATCTCAACAAAGGTTGTGCCAACTCTGCCTGCCCCCCTCAGTATACGCCTCTCAAAATAGCTACTAGATCCAATGCTATTCCAATTGGGAGTGCAACCCCCAGAAGCCGCTGCTGTCACCAGAGAAGTCCCAATAGCCACCAACACCAGTCCTGCCATAGACAACACTAGCCCAACTACTCCAATATTAGTAGCTCTAGCTCTGAATCAGGTTCTGAGGATGAGTCAAAAATATTATCTTCTACCTATCAGCAAGGAGTGCACCATAGTTCCTGTTCAGGAAGAACTAAGCCAAACAGTCTCTTCAAAACAAAATTCTCAATGAATAGCCACATTGACATCCACATGTGGCTGGACACCTTTGAGAAGGCCAACAAAGGACTAGGATCTTAAGAGATGGGTTTAGCCTGCATCTGTATGATAGATGAAGCAGTACTAGCTGACATCTCTCAGCACCTTCCTAGAAACTATAAGTATAAGGATGTGAGAAAAGCTCTCTTTAAAGTCTTTGACTCAGAAGCAAGGGAAAAAATTGTCAGAGATAACTTTCTGGTTCTAAAAATCAAGAACTTTGAAGATTTCCCACGTGAGTTCCAATCCATGGCAAGTCAATTGCAGATGAAGAACCTCATCATCCCAAACAACTGTTGATGTGCCTTCTGACATGCCTTATTACCATACAAGGATCTTTGGCTTGAGTTTTCTGTCAGATAAATGGCTTTCATGACATCACCTCAATTGTAAATCAAGTCTTTACCTTAAGACAGCTTAAAACTCAGTTGGATTGACTCAATTCATACCAACCAACAAGTCTACTCTACTCCAGAACTGACTCCAACTCCTCTTTACCAACCATTGTCCTCTTACCAAAGCAACCCCAATGCCCAGTTGACTCCATATCACATGCAATCCAACTACACAGGTTGTATAATATGTAAGGAGAAGACACATATGCAAAATGATTGCCCCAACTTTTCTGTGTACAAGAAAGTACAGTAGATGTTTAGGAGCAGAACCCAGGGTTGACCTGGAGTTCACATAGTTTCTACTGAGGACACAGTCCACATAGAAGATTATTTCTCTTCTGACAAGGAGTCAAAAAACAAATAGGTGATGGACTCAGGTCACCCCCATCACCTTTACCTAAACCTCCCCCCAACAGCCTATCTGGTATTTTTGCTGTGTTATTGAATCCAGTCAGCAAGAAATCAGTACGGGCTTAACAACTGGAGAAAAGACATGCCTTAATGGAATCTCTTAACTCTAGAATCACCAACCCAACCTTCTTTCCCTATCTGTCCCAGCCTGTACCTGAGACGGATCCAGGTCCAACCAGTCAAACTTGCTGTTATCTTACCCTTGACTCTTATTGCTGTTACCTTCCTGTGACAAAGCTTTGAGGATCTGTGCCTCCAGGGAGGCAATTTTGTGAGACAACACTTTATTGTCATCTCACCAACGAGCCATAATTTTGACACTCTTTTCCTCCCTATTTCTTAACACCTCAACTTTATGATTAGCTCTGTCCTTCACCTTTTGTAAAATTTCATTGAACCCTAACAGCAGGTTCCAGGAGTCCCATGCATAAACTCAATTTCCTTGTGCAGGGGTTCTCTCTTTGGCAAAATAGTTGGAATATAGTTCTTAAAAAGCTGCTTTCACTTCCACCAAAGATTCCTAAGGTGATATCTTAGAGACCTTCAAACTTGCCCAAGCCTCCTCCAGTGAACTGGTAGGAACTTCCTTCCTAGCAGCAGCAGTTTCTGCACAAAGCTGTGAGAGAGGGAGACTAAACTAACTAAGTTTGGCTCCCATCCTGGTGAGATAAACCACCAGGATGCTGCCCAGTGGAGTACTGGGATGGCCACTCAGAGGGGATACCAAAGGGAGGACACAGGGGACAACCGTGGGAAGTAGGTATTCAGCCCCATCAGTGCTAGCCCAGAAAGCAACCAGGGTGTACAAGTGGGGGTGGAAGACGGCTTCACAGGCGCTTGAAGAGGTACTGAGTTGTTCACCTCCAAGCTAGAAGGGGTAGACACCGGTATTGCCTCCAACGTGGGGGCAGACACAGCATGATCATGCGCATAGAGGTCCAAGTCATTGCAGGCTAAGCTCTTGACTACAGCCTCCCCAGAGATGAACAATTCACTAGGGAGGTGCAGGAGACTAGAAAGATTGTCCCCTAAAAGGCAAACAGAAGAAGAGATACATGACCATAAGGTTGAAGAGGTGGTCCAGAGGAGAATTACAAATGGGGCCAAAGTGAATACCACAAATCTAAGAATGGGGAAGATCATAGCAGCAACCAGCAGAAAATTCTAAACTTTTTGGTAAAATATTTTGGCCAGAAACTAATATAATTTAGTGTTGTATAAGCAGCAACAAGAAATGAACAGCAGAAAACAGCAGGAAGTGTCCAAAAAGCTTGGGGATGGTCTTGGATGACTATGCTGGGCGTAAAACAAAAGCAGGCTCAAAAAAAGCAAAATCAAAGAAAAACTACAGGTAACAATAGTATTTATAAGGACTATTAAATTGAATTTTAAAGTTCAAACTGCAGTTTTGAAAGCGTAAGTATAAAATACAACAACTAAGTATTAACTCTCTATTTAGGAGTTTTGAAGTGGCCATTGGGTTCAGGAAGGGCAATATAAATTTAAGGTTTTAGACAACAACAACTAACACTTTGGTTAAGCTAACAGGGGACTCCAGTTTAGAGCCAACAATTTTAAAATGAACATAGTTTAAGCAACTGTATCTATGTTTAAGAATTCTGGAAAATTGACAAGCAGGGGGCTCAAAGTCCCCCTGGCATTGTAAAAAGAGGAGAGTTGCCAGAAGGGAATCACATGACCTCAGCTACCACATCTGATTGATCAAGAGAGAAAATTTGCTGGCCAGAGCCAGGTATGCTGGAGGGTTTCAGGGTAATTTCTGCGCTCCACCTGATTGGCTGGAAGGCACCTCAACCAGTTCAGATTCAATTGAATTTCTAGTTGTTGATGTGGTGTTGTTTGATTGGATGTTCCTGATAGTTTTTAAGATAGGGCAACACCATGCCAACAAATAGTCCAAATTGATCAGTGTTTCTTCCCAGGCCAGAACAACCAGAGCTGGGGGATATGCAGGGTAGGCCAGGACAAATCTATCATCAACAGTATGGATTAAATCTCCTAGAGAATTAAGTGGCTTGACTGTTATTTTTGGCCCTTTTTTGGTGCAGCGGGGAAAAGCAGTTTGATCCAAGGCCAAAGCTGGCAGTGAATTTACAGAAGTACCCTAAATTGTGCTCTTTCAAATGATAGTAAAGAAGACATGATAATTAAAAAAAGTAGTTTGAGGGGAAAGCGTCAAATTTGCAATATCTTTATTAAAATTTAGCTGTTTTTGCTTATATACTATTCAGGGTATATTTGGCTGAAACCCCTCTGGTTCCTGAATCATCCTATGATTCATATCATATGGTCTATGACATTTGAGTCATCTAACCCTAGATCTTTACTTAAAAGATCCCCTGTAATTCTCAGCCTATGAGAATTAACCTACAATGAGAAGGAGTCACCTGGCGCCATTCAGCTCAATGTATTAATTTGGCATGGAGCTTCCTCAGCTCCCAGCACCAAACCCCTGTGGAATATACACATTCCAAAACTCAGCTATCAATGTTCCAACTGGGAACCAGCTAATCAAACATGAATTCCTAGACATCATTGCATTTATTTAGTTATCTTTGCATTTGATGGTTTTCTGCCTTAAAACCCATTAAAACACTTTGAAACTCAAACCAGGCACCACTGCAGCGCCCAGCAATTTTCCCAGGCGGCGCCCCAGTGCCTGAAAAATTCACTGGACGGCGCCTCAGCGCTTCTCAAATCAATTAGGCGGCATGGTGGCGCATCTAACCTAAGGAATTTGCTAAAACGGCACTTTTAACCCAAAATTTGGGGGGTTGCTTTTGATTAACCTTAACCAAACTTCTTGACACAGTCAAGGCAATTTAACCAATATAATTAAATCCTAATTAATTATATTACCATGTATTTGTTAATTGATCTTCCCGGTTAATTAAATTGTTTTTGAGATGCCTAGTCTCCAAGATTGATTCAGCCAATCTTGCCTTATGTTCTTTTATTGAATATAGAAATAAAGTTTTCAGAGATCTTTATCTGAAGAAATCCAGCCAAACCTATCTACATAAAATAAACAAAAAAACAGAGCAACTTTATATTTTGGGGTATTTATTTGGCTAAATACTTAACATTGACTGTTGTACGTCACAAGGCCTCTTCCTTCTCTTCTGGAGAATTGGTCTCATCTTCCTGGACCTTTATTAGCTCTAATTCCCCATGGAACAGCTTAATTAATTGAGGATGAACAGGGGACCATTCTTCTCCTAGGGCAGCTCCAACTCCTTGAACTAGTGTTGTAGCTGTGCTATTTTATCAGAGTTACAAGAGGAAAATATTTAGAATATGGATAATAATCTTTATTGTGAGATAGTGACTATATAGTTATTATGAGTCAATGGATAGTAGGAACATGATTGGTGATCACACGGCTGGATGGAAGAGGGGGTGGCTTGATCCTGATAATGAGTCAAGCGCCAAATTGAGATATCCACCATGAAGGATCATCATCTGTTCATTTTGATATATTTGGTAATTTGAGTTGACTTCCTAGTCTGGCTTTGGGTGACTGGGTAATTGGATTGCGGGTCACAAACCCGCTTGGTTGGAACCTTGTTGGCAGGTTGAGCCTGCAGTTTTGACCCCCCCCCAGCTGAAGGTCGGCCTCCTCTGGGGCAGGTTGTCAGGGAGTTTGTTGGGAGCCCAGGCGCCATATTGAACCAGTTGTTGTTTGGTGGCAGGCAGGGCAGTTTCCCATTGTTTCTGTCTTGCTTTGCAGGGTTGTAGGCGGTTGTGGTGTAAGGTCTTGTCTTGCTTGTGTTTCCCAAGCCCTTGCACAAGGTAAGTGTTATTGTCATTTACCTTTAGAATTATTGCTGGTCCTACTTTTTTGGGTTGTAGTTTGCTTTTGTCAACATTCATGACCCAGACTTTGACCCTGACTTCATGTCTTTGTCAAATGGAAACAAAGGTGTTTTGTAAGTGTTCCTTTTTTTTGGTTGCTTGTTTGCTGTTGGCCTCTATTATTTGAGGGTCAGAGTGAGGGGGGACTTGACTTGGAATTTCCAGTTTGGGTCCTGTCAATGCTTGAATGATATTTGGCTGTGTGCCGTATACCAGTTCAAACGGGCTTTTCCCGGTGGATCTGTTCACTTGGGTTTGGCACACAAGTAACACAATTGGTAGCTGCTTATACCAGTCTTCAGGTCTCCCGGCGGTGAGTTTGGCTAGGGCTTGCACAAGGCTACCATTAAGCCGCTCTACGCGTCCATTGGCCTGTGGATGGTATGGTGTTGTGACAGTGTGTTTGACCCCATTCTTGGTGAGGTACACATTGGTGTCTTTGGAGGTCAATTCTTTGCCCCCATTGGTTATCAGGAGTTCTGGCTTTCCAAACCTGCTGATTATTTCCTTGCCAATGAATTGTTGGACATTGTTACTGGGGTGCGTTTTCACTGCTTGGGCTACTGGCCAACTTGTTGCAAAATTGATGGCTGTGATGATGTATTTTTTATTGTTGTGTTTTCCTGGCATGGGGCCCACAATGTCAAGAGCCCATACCTTGAACGGTAGTTGGGTTTGAATGGGGAGTACAGACTTAGGCGGGGTTTTGCTTTTGGCAAACTTTTTGCAGACCTCGCACTGTTCTAGCACTTCCTGGACATTGCGGTATAAGGTTGGCCACCAGGCTTTATGTTTTAGGAATTCATAGAGATTTTGGCTCTTGGTATGTCCAAGATCTCTGTGGTAGCAAAGAATGGTATTGACTTGTTGATGTGTGGGAATGTAGGGAATGGTTGTACCATCCAACATCTTTCTGTGAAGAGTCCCATATACATCAGCAAAGAGGTCTTCATTCTAATGAGTGTTTCTTTGGTGATATTGGTTGTGCCTGCGGGGAACCCTTTGTCTTTTGTACGGAGCACTAGGAGAGGCCAGTCTGGGTCAAGCCCATTCTCTCCCCTAGAAGAGTGAACATACATGCGGGACAAGGCGTCCACCATGGCAAGTTTGGCCCCGGGCTTATATTGGATGAGCATAATAAACCTTTCTAAGATTTCCATCCACCGCGCTTGGTGGCGTGACAGGTTTGCTTGTGTCTTGAAGTAGATGAGCAACTTATGATTGGTTAGTGCTGTGAATTCTTCCTGCCGTTCCAGGTAACAGCGCCATTTGACTAGGAAGTGTACAATGGCCAACAGTTCTTTGTCGTGGATTGAGTATCAACACTTGCCATCCGTCAGTTTGCGTGACTTGTAGGCTACGGGCAGGAAATCACCATAACTATTCTTAATTTGTAGTACTCCCCCAATGGATGCATCTGAAGTGTTGGTTTCCATCTGGTACTCTCCGTCTTGTTTGGGGTATTGTAAGATGTGAGCTGTTGTGAGCTTTTCCTTGAGACGTCTAAAACAGAGGTCACGTTGGGGGGTCCATACAAACTTGGACTTGGCGCCTGTTATGGCAGACAAGGGGGCAGTCAAAACGCCACAGTTGGGTATGAAACGTTGTTCATAGGCCACCATTCCCCAAGAAGGTGGGGAGATCTGATTTGTCTTTGGGAGGTGGCATTTTGCAGATGGCTTGTTTTTTGACTGTTGGGTTTGATGCCGTCTTTTGAGACTATGTTTCCCAAGAAGGGTAGTTGCTCCCGGAAGAACTGGCATTTGGAGGGCTTTGCCAACAGTTTGTGCTGTGCCAAGGTCGCAAAGTCTTCCTCCAGGTCTTTGTGGTGCTGTTCCACCAAGGGGCTGTAGATAATAATATTGTCCAGGTATACTAGGGTTTGTTTTCTTATGTGTGTTGCAAATACTTTGTTCATGAAGGTTACAAAGGTGGATGGGGCGTTGGTCATGCCAAAGTTGATCCACGCATTCTTAGGAACCGTACTTGGTGTGAAAGGCTGTCTTGGGGATGTCTTCCTCCTTGATACAAATCTGGTTGTAGCCTGCAGTTAGATCAATCTTGGAGAAGACAGAGGCTCCTCCCAGGGTGTCAAAAAGATTGTCAATTAATGGTAATGGGTAACAATTCTTAATGGTGACTTTGTTTAAGGCGCGGTAGTCTGTGACCAGGGTAATGTGCCGTCCTTTTTAGCCACAAAGAATATGGCGGCCCCAAAGGGAGACTGTGAGGGGCAGATAAGTCCTTTTTCCAATGCCTCCTTGAGATAGGGCGCAGGGTGTTGTCCTTGTTTGGGGTCAGTCTGTAAATAGGGCGTACTTTGGGAACAGCCCCTTTGATTTGAATGTAGTGTTGGATGTGTTTCTCAGGGGGTAGCCCATAACGCCTCCTTAAAGATTTCTGGGTGCCGGGCCACAATGTTGCAATCTTGCAGCGTGGAGGTGTCCTGGTGGTCCTTGAAGTGTATGATCTCATACTGGCAGGAGTCCCAGTCAATTGCTTTCAGGTTTTCCTTCTTGACCAAGGTCTCTGTGATGCGTACAAAGATGTTGTCCCGTAGGAGTTGGTCTACAGAGTCCGGGTAGATCTGGTGGTTGACACCTTCACGCTTGATGGTCAACACTGAGGTTGCCCAGTCCACGTGGGGGTTGTTTTTATGTAACCAGTCCAGCCCCAGTACAATGTCAAACTTAGGGAAGTCAATGACGGGACCTTGGATTGTGAAGTGAAGGTTCTCAAGCATGACAGAGAAGGGGGCAGTTTCCTTTGTCACGACAATGTGATGTTCATCAGCCAGGACCACGTTTTTAATCTGCAAAGGATTAGTGGCCAGCTTGAATTTATCCACAAAGCTGCTGTTGACTAAGGTTTAGTCTGCGCCCAAGTCCAGGAGTGCTGAGCCTGTGTAACTGCAAAAGCGGAAAGGGTAAGACATCAATTTATTGGGATGTCTGGCAAAGGTGTATAGTACCAGGTCTTATGAGGGCACTTGGATCATTAGGCATTGGTCTACATCCTCGGGTTGGTATTCATTGTTGGGCAAGTCAGGAGTTGCGTGGGGAGAGCTTGGCTTGCTTAGTGCTCTCCCCAGGCTTTTCTCTCATCCTGGTTGCCTTGGGTGGCAGTGACGTGGAAATGGGTACAATTTGACTGGCGTTTTTCCCATTCCCATTCAAACCTGTGGGTTTGTGGTTATTGTTGTTGCTGTTGCCCCCAGGGGGTGGTCAAGAGGAGCTCCTGCTTTAATGGGAGTCCTTGGGCCTTTCTTGTTTCCCAGTCTGTGCCTTGTGTAGAGCGTTGAATGTTTGCTCCGCTTTTTCTGCTTCACAGTACAGGCTTTGCAGGTTGGTAACTTGGTCCAGGTTCACATGTCTCATCACGTGTGACTTGAGAGCGTTGTAGTACATGAGGTGTGTTGCTGGGGTATCAAAGGCCATGTTGGATGGGGCACAGAGGTGGATTTTCTTGTAGGCGCGGGTGAGTTCTTTAACGGTGCCTGTCTTGGTCAGGTTCTTTACTTGGTGTATGATCATGAGTGCCATATCCTTAAGCACAAACCTTGCCAAGAAGTCCTGTTTGAATGTGTCCCAGTTCTTGTCAGTGTGTTCTTTGTGCCACTTGTCACACCAGGTACCAGCATCATGGGTCAGGAAAATGGAGATCTCCACAATCCAAAATTGCTGTGGGCATTCCATCTGAGCCAGCTTGCTTTGGCCGGACTAGATCCATGCGGCAGTGTTGTTGTTGTTGGCCCCTGCAAAGGGTTCCAAGGCGGCGCTGCAAAGTCTTTGTGCAACATAGGCGGGTATGGTGGTTTTGTCAGCTGGCTGTGGCACCAAGGAGGGTGCCTGAAAGAACCCTTGGGCAGACAGAGCGTTGAAGGCGGGTAGCAGGATCACCGTGTTTTGGTAGAGAACAAAACCATCAGGTATCTTGGTACCAGGGGTATACAGAGTCCAGTTGGGCATGAGGCCAGACATAATTCTGTCAAGGATTTGTTGGCTGCGGCGTTTGCAGGCAACAGGCGGAATTTTTCAATATGCAGTAGGATGGAGAACCTACCTGTGCTACAATGTTGTAACTGTGCTGTTTTAGCAAAGTTACAAGGGGAAAATATTTAGAAGTTGGATAATAATCTTTATTGCAAGATAGTGACTATATAGTTATTGTGAGTCAATAGATAGTAGGAACATGATTGGTGATCACACAGCTGGATGGAAGAGGGGGTGGCTTGATCCTGATAATAAGTCAAGCACCAAATCAAGATATCCACCGTGAAGGACCATCATCTGTTCATTTTGATAGATTTTGAAATTTGAGTTGACTTCCTAGTCTGGCTTTGGGTGACCAGGTAATTGGATTGCGGGTCATGAACCTGCTTGGTTAGAACCTTGTTGGCAGGTCAAGCCTGAGGTTTTGACCCTAGGTAGTTTGGCCCTGGACTAACCAAGATGATCTTCATAGGACCTACCCATTGCTGAAAACCTCTTCTTGGGTGTTTTTTTGGCGCCTTTGATTAACCATACCAGATCTCTAACCTGGAAATGATCACAGGGAAGTACTCCAGGCTTTGATTTACATTTGGCGGCACGTTTTTCTTGAACCTGCTCTCCTTTACTCCTAGTCTTGGCAAATAACTTCTGCATCTCAACTGCATGTTCCTCTTACGGCGTCTTCATAGGAATTCTTTTCCATAAACTCCCATTGGCCCACCTCAGTGCTTGTGGTAGTTTCCAGCCATACAACATTCAAAACAGAGAAAACCCAGTAGCATCATGGGGCATTGTATGGTATGCCATGACATTCATTGCCAGATGATCTTTCCAATTGGTTTTGGGTCTGTCAGCCAATTTCTCTATGATGCGCTTCAGTGTTCCAATGGTTCTTTTGGTTAAACCATTTGTCTTGGTGTGATATGGGGCTGAGGTTACCTAGAAATGCCCCATTTCAAGCATTCCTTAGTCAATGCTGGCCCTACGTAAGGTGGTTCATTATTGGTGAGAACCTTCTCAGGACAACCATGTTATGCTATTATTTCTTCCTGGAGAAACTTAGCAATTGCAATGCTTGCTTCTTTGATCAGTACTCAAACTTCTACCTGTTTTGTAAAAGAATCAACAGCCACTAAAAAGTATTCTTTCTGACCACTTGCTAACATAATATGACCTGTATCCATTGAGACCAACTCAAAAAGATAATGTTACATCACTTATTTGAGCTGCACCTTGTATTTTGCCGCTGAGAATTTAGAGCAAATATCACATTCTTGCAAAATCTGAAGTACTGTAGCTCTCATCTCTGACCACCAGTACTGAGCTTCCACTGCTTACCATAACTTCTCATATTGGAGGTGACCTCCCCATTGCACATGGAGATCTCTGACCACTTGTAGACGCTTGTATTTTTCTACATAATTTCTATTTCTTGATAAAGATTCTTGGGCTTTTTGTGTCTCAATTTCTCCACAGGCAACAGCGCTTGGGACAATAAGTCAGGAATCTGATTTTTCAGCCCTAGATGGTAGATAATATCATAATCATATCCAGAGAGCTTCTCTGCATAAAATTGCATTTAGACTTTTAAATATTCCTTTGTCCAAATTGCTCTCAACGCCGCGTGGCCAGTGGCAATAATAAACAGCATTCCTAGGATATACATCCTAAAATGTTCCACTGCCCATACTATCACCAATCCTTCAAGTTCAGTAGCAGAGTATTTCCTTTGAGTTGTCCCCAACGCCTTAGAATCATATTCCATGGGGTGTTGGGATAACTTTGAATCTCTTTCTTTAGTAAGCACAGCATCAAGACCAATTGAACTTGCATCTGTTTCAATGTAGAACAACTTTGATCAGCTGGAGAATCAAAGTATGGGGGCTTCAGAGAGCTTCTTCTTTAGCTTTAAGAAACTTGACTCTTGCTCTTGTCCCCAAACAAATTGGGTGTTCCTCCTTGTTAAAGCAAACAATGGTTCTCCAAGTGCGTAGCAATTAGGTATGAATCTCCAGTAAAAATTCACCAACCCCATAAAGCCCCAAAACTCTCAGACTGACTGCATCAACCTCATGCTTAACAATGAAGTAAATCTTTCAGGACTTGGCTTAATCTCTTGAGAATTCAAAATATGCCCTATTGCCTTGACCTCTTGACAGGCAAGCTTAGTCTTAGATACACTAATCTTCAACTTTGCTTTCTTGATCTGGCAAAATACTTGATCAAGATCATCTAGATGTTGTTCCCAGGAAGGGCTATATACAGTAATATTGTCTATATATACTGAAACACATCTAGGCTTTAGTCCTGTCATAATCTGGTCCATTACACGCTGAAACACATCTAGGCTTTAGTCCTGTCATAATCTGGTCCATTACACGCTGAAACACATCTAGGCTTTAGTCCTGTCATAATCTGGTCCATTCACGCTGAAACACAGCACCTGCAGTCTTCATTCCCAATAGCAAGACTTTCCATTGATACAGACTGTCAGGTGTAAAGAACTCTATGACCTCCTTAGACTTCTCATCAATTAACAATTAGTGATAACCCTTAGTCAGATCCAAAGTGGTGAACCAGGAAGATCCATCCATGGCATCCAGCTGGTCTTCAATCTTGTGCATTGGGTAGGCACTATTTACAATATCCTTATTCACCATTTGGAAATCAATACAAACGTGTATATTTCCATCTGGCTTTGGAACACAAACCATTGGAGAAGAGTAAGGACTGATACTTTCCTCAATCAGGTCGGCCCTTCACATTTTCTCCACCTCTTCTCTAATTGCAGCAACTGCAGCAGGACTACAACAGGGTACATATCCTTTGTATAGCTTCCCAGTCAGCATTTTTATGACATAGGGTGGACCAGTTCTCCCCATATCATATTTGTCCTTACAAGAAAAAAACTACTCTATTTCCACACCAGAGTATACAACGGGGTTCCTGGTGCTTCACTTGGACATAGTATACAGGTTAAATTGTTGAAGGGCACAAAAACATAAGAGACAGTAGGTTTATTTTATGTGACTTCTCCAACCATGGGCATCCAGACTTCAATACGCTGACCTTGCTGAATGTCCACAGGAACTGCGCAAGTGTTAAACAACTTCCAGGACCTGAGGAGTTTGCCATTTGACCCATTCTCAAATATTGGCACATTTGAGGATATATGCCAGGGTAATTCTGGGATAATTTGTCCTCCCTGTGTTCCACAATTGAAAACTACCGGCTTCAACCAGGCAATTCCCTTTGGTGGAATTGAGCAATGCTTCTTGACGTAGATGACCACTGACTGAACATCTTCTGGAGCTGGCAGAATTGTCAGCTGTTGATAAGTGTACTCAACTCTGTCATGAACTAAGACATTATTGACGGCATCCAGGCTCACTTTGGCCTCAATAATCCAAGTCATATCAAGCAGAACATCAAATCCTGCTCCCAGAAAGACTACAGCAGAAGACTTGACAATGTTATTTTTCTATTTTATTACCACCTCATCAAACACATCTTGTTCAATAGTGGTAACCCCATCTGCAGAAGATAAAGTCAGCATGACCAATATTCATGGGTCCATACCATGTTTACGGACAAAGTTCTTTGATACCGCTACCCCAGTGCACCCTGGATTATATACTGCCTTTGCTGGGATACCATTGAGCAAAATATTCAGAAGGATAACCCCTTGCAATGCCCACAGAAAGTTTCTGTAATAAAATAAGCTGGCATGCTCTGGGCCACCTTTTTCTGCCATTTTGTCACAAGTGACAAACTCCTGTCAACTATGATAATCAAAAGGCCTCAACTATGGGAGTCAAACCCTGATGCCCTGCGGGCCACCAGCCTGTGGGGCCAGCCACTTGGCTGTCCGCAGTTTTGGGGTTTGAATCAGAATCAGATTTGACTTCAGAGAATCTCTTAAAGTCTGATGAGCCAAGTTTGCCTACAATAATGCCCCCCACGCTAGAGGTCCCTGTTAACCCAACCAATCAACAGGCTGGGTTAGCTGCAGACCCCAGAATAATCCAGTCCACTACAGAAGAAGAAACAAAGATACCTTCTATAAGAAACAGGCCACCCAGAGATGACCCATCCCGTGACCTGGTTAAGGAATTGGAGTGCTCTAGTTGCAAGTCAGCCAATGAAAAAAACCCCACAATTGTTACCACCAAGGGCTGTGAGGACCTAGTAGATGGGGAAACCCAGGCCATGAAAATCTTTGAAAGTTTTGCCATGACAGATGGGCATACTTATACCCTGGGCTGCCAGGAAGATGCCCATCACCATCCTTGCAATAAAGTGACATGAACCTTTGGTTCAACCAGATCATACCATACTTGTTATTAGTTTTACTTCATCTACATTCTACTCCTTGCAGCTCTGCCCCACGTGTTCACCTACCCCAAGAAACTGTGGACCAGCCGCCCAAACTTTACCGTCCACCAGGAGCTCCCTTTGGCCCAGTACATTTTACCAAGTACCCACCCAGCCTGGTGTATTCTGAGTTTACTCTGGAGGAGATCCTCATCCACAACCCTGAAGCTAGAATTAGAGAGACTGAAACCGTATACAGAGAAGGCATCAAAATCACCATACCTCCTCTGCTATTCCAAGAAAAGTATAACTTCCTGCCCGCATATTTGGTTCCAATGACGCCGCCCCTCACCCCTTGGCCCAACCAACCGCAAGAATCTGTTGCCACTGATGAATCCACTTCCACCCAAATATTTGGGGTGATGTATATCACCCTCACTGGGTTGATTGATTCCATGGCGCCTACTAGCAGACCTTGGTCAATCCTTGGGAAATTGTTATCTTATATTGTAAAGTTAGCCCCAATCCTGTGGTGGGCTCTCCCTGCTGGGCCCGCGGGCCGTCCGCCTGCAAGTCCTCAGGAACCCCCCACAGGTTGGGTCCCTGAAATTATGGCAATCTACTTCAAACACAGTAACCTGGGCCCCAAGATGTTGTTAACTCTTGGGGCATCTTGTATGCTATTTTTATTGATTTCAGCTTACTACACGTACAAGCTAGCTACCAACCTGATCACTGCAGTGACCCGACACCAAACCAACCCCAAACAGAATGACACACTGCCTGGAAAGGAGAAGACCAAGACCCCAAACTTGCAGGTGCAGAACATCATAGTAAACCAGACCACGGTCTGGGTAGATATCCCCAGATGGGGAAGCTCACCCTAGAAGAAGCCAGAAGAGCAATGCTAGTCCTCTGCCTTCACTTTCAAGCCAACACAAACTCATACTCTAACAACACCAAGAAGGTCCTTGGAGTAGCCTCCATGCTCTCTGGCAATGCCCTGGACTGGTTTGGGAAAGCAACCGCCAAGGACGTTGAGTTCTGCCTAGACTACTCCCAATTTGAGAGCAAACTGATGGCCACAGGCAACAACTGAGATACCTGCCACCACGCCCTACTCAGCCTACTGGACATATGACAGGGATTACAAACTCTGCAAGCTTACACTGATGAGTTTTTGAAGTTGAAGGCCAGAACCCAACTTGAGGACAAGTTATCAGCAATCCTGTACCACAGAGGAGCCTGCCCTGCCCTGAAAGAGCTCCTCAAGCACCACCCACCTATACTTGGCCTGGACAAACTACTTCTTTTTGTGCAGAGGGTTGAGCCTCAACCAAGAAGGTACCTCCTCCTCCACCCAGCGCGTGAACCGAGCCCAGACACCCAGCAGACCTGGGATGTCTCCAGATAAACTACAGCGTCACTACTGCAAAGGCTTGTGTTTCTATTGTCATGAACCTGGGCACCTTACCAAGGCTTGCCCCAAGAAGAGTAACTTCTCAGTTTCCTTGGAGCAAATAAACACCTCTACTCAATCTTATAAGTTTATCCAAGTTGAAGCCAAGACACTCACAAAATCCCAGACTGTGGGAGCCTTCATTGACACTGGAGCAGAAGAGAGTTTCATCAACGCCACTCTTGCCAAGGACCTTGGACTGAAGGCCACCAATGAAAGTGTCAGAGTAATCATGGGGAACAGTTCTCATGACCTGGGTTTCAGGTGCGTTACCAAATTGCCCCTGAAAATTGGGCAGAACTTGTACCCAGCATTCCCCATCATCCTGAAAGGACTTCCCCACCCCCTGATCCTTGGGGACTTGTGGTCACAAAGGCACGGCGCTATTATGAACTTTTGAAATCAAACAGTTGCCTTGAAAGGAGACAATTTGTTAGATGTGGTACTGTTCCAGTTGGGCCCAACAAGCAAAAACCCAATACACTCCTGACCCTGAGATTTGAACCCAGTGTGGGATGCCTACCTGCCCCCTTAGAGAAGTGGAGCCACATCTTCAGTGAGGAAGCAGCAACCCAGCTCCTCAGCCACTCCATCTATGACCACGTCTTTGACCTGCTACCTGGGACTCAACCACACCACGGCCCCATATACAGCTGCAATCACCGCAAACAAGCAGCACTGAAGGCTTACCTGGAGGACATGACAAAAAAGGGTTTCATCCGGGTGTCTAAAAGCCCTTGCTTGTTGCCCATGCTGTTTGTAGGGAAGAAAAACGGCGGGTTGTGTCCCTGTGTAAACTACCAGAAACTAAACAACATCACTGTAAAGAACCGCTACCCCATTCCCAACGCTGACAACCTTTGTGACGTATTGACGGGAACCCAGGTGTACTCAAAGATTGACCTGAGAGACACCTTCAACCAAATCAGATTCAAGGAAGGAGACAAATATAAGACAGCTTTCAAAACCAGATATGGTTTGTACAAATACCTAGTGATGCCATTTGGGTTGTGTAATGCTCCAAGTACTTTCCAAAGGATGATCAACTCAGTCCTAGGCAAGTACCTTGACCAATTCTGTGTGGCAGATTTGGACAAAATCCTCATATACAGCAAATCACATGAAGAGCATCTCAAGCACCTTGACCTGATACTGAACAAACGCTCACAGGCTAACCTACACGCCAAGCTAAAGAAATGCAAGTTCTTTCAGCCTGAGGTCAAATTCTTGGGATACGTTGCAAAGACTGGCGGTTTTGCTATGGCGCAGAACAAAGTAGAAGCCATCACAGCCTGGCAAGTCCCCAAGTGCAGGAAGGATGTCCAAAGTTTCCTCGGGCTAGCAAACTACTGCCAGGACTTCATCCAAAATTTTTCTCAGATCACCCTGCCCCTGACCCGCTTGTGCTCTGACAAGGTTGCCTTTTTCTGGACCCCAGAGTGCACTGCTGCCTTTGAGACTCTGAAGCTTGCCTTCACCTCCACCCTGGTGCTTGCCATGCCTGACCCAGCTAAACCTTTTGTGCTGGAAACAGATATGTCCGACTTTGCGGTGGGTGGGGTCCTTTTTCAGGAAGGAGGGGATGGTATGCTACATCCTGTAGCATATTACTTCAAGAAGATGCTACCAGCTGAAGGGAACTACCCAATATATGACAAGGAGATGCTAGCTATAATGAAGACACTGAAGCATTGGCGCAGATACTTGTGCAGTGCTGAACATCCAGTAAAGGTTCTGACAGACCACAAGAACTTAGTTTACTTCTTCAAACAACGCCAGCTGAACCAACAACAGGCTAGATGGGCCTTAGAACTGGCTGATTACACCTTGATCATAGACTACAAGCCAGGAAAGGTTAATGTTGTCCCAGACGCCTTGAGCAGGAGAGCTGACCTGATATCCTCCTCCGCAGAAATCAAGGACTGCAACACCCGTACCCTATTAGACCCCACCAGCTTAGGAATACAACTGAAGTACTTAAAGATTGCTGCCAGCAAACCCAATGTGATAGGAGCACAGAAACAAGATACATACTCAATTGAGCTAGTTGATACCCTGATAAAGGACCCAGACTGCCATCACTCAAAGAAAGGATACTCCCTGAAAGGTACTACCCTGCTGCTCCACAACAGAATCTACGTACCCAAGGGCCACACCCAAACAAACGTATTGATTGAACACCATGACTCAGAGATGGCCAGCCACCCTGGTAGACACAAAGCCCTCTCAAGTATCAAGTGGAACTACATGTGGCCAGGCATGGACAAGGAAGTAGCTGTATACATCAATGGCTGTGAAACCTGCAGAAGAACCAAGACATGTTGCTCAAAGCCAGAAGGACTGCTGAGACCTCTGGACATTCCTGCGGGTCCCTGGAAGTCAGTGTCAATGGACTACATAGTAGAACTCCCCCCTTCAAATCCTTTGATTCAATCCTAGTAATGGTTGACTGTTTCACAAAAATGTCCTACTTCATCCCAACCACTACCCACTGCACAGCAGCTGAGACTGCCAGACATCTCCACAACCGCATCCTGACACAACACAGCACCCCAGAAGAAATCATCACCAACCAAGGACCCCAGTTCATGTCCCACTACTGGACCCAAGTGATGAAAGACCTTGGAATAAAAATGTTGTGTGTCAACCTCCTACCACCCACAGACGGACAGACAAACCAAATGGGTCAACCAGATCTTGGAACAATACCTTCAATGCTACGCCAATGCAGACCAGGACAACTGGGCAGAGATGCTACCCATGGCGCAATATGCCTATAACAGCAAAGACCACACATCCACGGGTATGTCTCCCTTCAAGGCCAACTACGGATTTGACCCATCTTGGGACCCTAGTATTGGTAGCAAGGAACAGAATACTGCAGGACAAACCTGGATCAAACAAATACATACCACCCAAGAAACCTGCCTCAGAAAACTGAATTGCGCTGTTAAGACCTACAAGGTGTTTGCCGATAAGAAAAGTGTCCCTGGGAAACCTCTGGAAGTAGGCAATGAAGTGTACCTTGACTCTTGGAACGTTCCCCTACATGTACCCAGTAGGAAGCTGGCACACCGCCGCTGTGGCCCATAAAAGATCACAAAGCAAATAGGAGAAGTGGCATACAAACTAGAGCAACCTACTTGGAAAATCCACAATGTCTTCCACTGCTCACTGTTATTCAAGAAGGAAGGAACCTCCCTTCCCCACCAGAAGATCAAGACCAAACCCCCACCCATCCAGGAGGGACACTCAACCAAATATGAAGTAGAGTACATCCATGGACACCGCCTCCACTACAAGACCCCACAGTACTATGTCAAATGGGTGGGTTACTCACCCAAAGAAAGCACCTGGGAACCAGTCTCCAACCTACCCAACGCACAAGGAGCTATACAGCAATACTTGGAAAAGAGAACCAGGAAGGAGGAGAGCAGCAGGGGAGAAGGGGATGATGTCACAAGTGACAAACTCCTGTCAACTATGATAATCAAAAGGCCTAAACTATGGGAGTCAAACCCTGATGCCCTGTGGGCCGCCAGCCCGTGGGGCCAGCCATCCGGCCGCCCGCAGTTTTGGGGTTTGAATCAGAATTGGATTTGACTTTGGAGAATCTCTTGAAGTCTGATGAACCAAGTTTACCTACAATAATGCCTCCCACGCTAGAGGTCCCTGTTAACCCAACCAATCAACGGGCTGGGTTAGCTGCAGACCCCAGAATAATCCAGTCCACTACAGAAGAAGAAACAAAGATACCTTCTATAAGAAACAGGCCACCCAGAGATGACCCATCCCGTGACCTGGTTAAGGAATTGGAGTGCTCTAGTTGCAAGTCAGCCAATGAAAAAACCCCACAATTGTTGCCACCAAGGGCTGTGAGGACCTAGTAGATGGGGAAACCCAGGCCATGAAAATCTTTGAAAGTTTTGCCATGACAGATGGGCATACTTATACCCTGGGCTGCCAGGAAGATGCCCATCACCATCCTTGCAATAAAGTGACATGAACCTTTGGTTCAACCAGATCATACCATACTTGTTATTAGTTTTACTTTATCTATAGTCTACTCCTTGCAGCTCTGCTCCACGTGTTCACCTACCCCAAGAAACTGTGGACCAGCCGCCCAAACTTTACCGTCCACCAGGAGCTCCCTTTGGCCCAGTACATTTTACCAAGTACCCACCCAGCCTGGTGTATTCTGAGTTTACTCTGGAGGAGATCCTCATCCACGACCCTGAAGCTAGAACTAGAGAGAGTGAAACTGTATACAGAGAAGGCATCAAAATCACCATACCTCCTCTGCTATTCTGAGACAAGTATAACTTCCTGCCCGCATATTTGGTTCCAATGACGCCGCCCCTCACCTCTCGGCCTGGCCGCCCGCAAGAATCTGTTGTCACTGATGAATCCACTTCCACCCAAATATTTGGGGTGATGTATATCACCCTCACTGGGTTGATTGATTCCATGGCGCCTACTAGCAGACCTTGGGCAATCCTTGGGAAATTGTTATCTTATATTGTAAAGTTAGCCCCAATCCTGTGGTGGGCTCTCCCTGCTGGGCCTGCGGGCCGTCTGCCTGCAAGTCCTCAGGAACCCCCCACAGGTTGGGTCCCTGACTCATTTCACCTCTTTGAGCTGATCCATGCTCAACTGAACCTGCACAGGCTGCCAAGCATAACACTGTCTTCCTTCATAACCAAGTGTACATCCAATATCCAAACATCTGGAGAGGCATCTGGACTTTCCTCAGGCAGAGTTAGACAAGAGACATCAATTTTCTGTACAGGTGGCTCCACTGGTTTTCTGGCGCTTTTCCTGTACTCCTTCAAGGCCTTTCCAGATCAAAGTTTCATTCTCCCATTATTATTCTCCAAATTAACAAGCTCAGATTGGGAGACACTTAAGTCCACCTTTCATTTCCTGAATCCTTAAATATAAGATATGGGTGTTCCTTGATGAATTCCGCACAATTGGGACATTTTCCAGCAAAATGTACATCTTTACCTCAGATCCAGCATCCCTTTGCCATGGGAAACTTACATGCCCGTTTAAATCTAGACATGCAATCCTTATCTGAGGGACTTCTAGGACGTCTGGATCTCTCAGAAGACCCTTCTCCTGCAGCCACATGAGCTCCTACTCTTGGGCAAGGAGCACTGTGTGAGGGACCGCCAAGATCCCATTCCATTTGAATGACCTTTTGAACAAGTTTTGACCATGGCAACTTCTCACAATGTAGTATAGAAGCCTGAGTTCTCAACCCAGGCCACATTTCAGTGAAGAAAGCATCCTCCACCAGACCCTGATTGTGTTCCACATCCACAAAAGCTAGGAACTCTTCCATTCTTGAAAGATACATCAACACAGTTTCATGGTCAGCTTGAGTGACATCTTGGGCTTTCTGCAGAGCATAACCAGGTCTGAGGGTTACTGTGTAGCTGGCTCAAAATTCCTCCAAAAATGTGGTTCAATTGTCACCTTTATGTCTTTCAAACCACTTGAAGCATACAAGACCTGCAAGGACTTCCAACCAATGATGATTCTCAGCATCCTCCAGACTAGAGGCTTGAATAAGAAAACCAGCCAGGAAAGTGTTCCCCTCCTTTGGATTCCCAGAGAACGGTGACATTTTGGGAAGCATAGACTGGACTCCTTTCACCATGGGTTTTTTCTGCCCCCGAATTGGGCTCTGTGACAAATCCAGGTCTAATCAGTCAAACTTGCCGTTATCTTACCCTTGAATCTTATTACTGTTACTTTCCTGTGACAAGGCTTTGAGGAGCTTTGCCTCTAGGGAGGAAATTTTGTGAGACTACACTTTATTGTCATCTTGCCAACAAGCCATAATTTTACACTCTTTTCCTCCCTATTTCTTAATGTCTCAACTTCACAATTAGCTCTGTCCTTCACCTGTTGCAAAATTTCATCAAACCCTAACAGCAGGCTCTAGGAGTCCCATGCATAAACTCACTTTCCTTGTGTAGAGGTTCCCTCTTTAGAAAAATAGTCAGAATATAGTTCTTCAAAATCCACTTTCACTTCCACCAAATATTCCTCAGGTGCTATCTTAGAGACCTCCAAACTCACCCAAGCCTCCTTGAGTGAACTGGTAGGAACTTTCTTCCTAGCAGTAGCAGTTTCTACACAAAACACACCAAATTTTGCTCTTTTAAATGATTGTAAAGAAGACATGATAATTAAAAAGTAGTTTGAGGGGAAAGCGTCAAAATTGACAATATCTATATTAAAATTTAGCTGTTTTTGCTTATATACTATTCAGGGTATATTTGGCTGAAACCCCTCTGGTTCCTGAATCATCCTATGATTCATATCATGTGGTCTATGACATTTGAGTTATTCAAACCTAGATCTTTACTTAAAAGATCCCCTGTAATTCTCAGCCTATGAGAATTAACCTACAATGAAAAGGAGTCACCTGGCACCATTCATCTCAATGTATTAATTTGGCATGGAGCTTCATCAGCTCCCAGTGCCAAACCCCTGTGGAATATACACATTCCAAAACTCAGCTATCAATGTTCCAACTGGGAACTAGCTGATCAAACCTGGATTCTTAGACATCATTGCATTTATTTAGTTATCTTTGCATTTAATGGTTTCTTTGCCTTAAAACCCATTAAAACACTTTGAAACTCAAACCAGGCACCACTGCAGCGCCCAGCAATTTTCCCAGGCGGCGCCCCAGTGCCTGAAAAATTCACTGGGCGGCGCCTCAGCGCTTCTCAAATCAATTAGGCGGCATGGTGGCGCTTCTAACCTAAGAAATTTGCCAAAACAGCGCTTTTAACCCAAAATTTGGGGGTTTACTTTTAATTAACCTTGACCAAACTTCTTGACACAGTCAAGGCAATTTAACCAATATAATTAAATCCTCATTAATTATATTACCATGTATTTATTAATTAATCTTCCCGGTTAGTTAAATTGTTTTTGAGATGCCTAGTCTCCAAGATTGATTCAGCCAATCTTGCCTCTATTCTTTTATTTAATATAGATACTTAAGTTTTCAGGAATATTTATCTGAAGAATTCCAGCCAAACCTATCTACATAAAACAAACAGCAAAAAAAGAGCTACTTTATTTTTGGAGTATTTATTTGGCTAAATAATTAACAGTGACTGTTGTACGTTCACAGTACCTGACCTACCCTTGACCAACTCTGATAGTGACTGCAAAGATATCACCCTATACACTGGCAGTTCTTTTGTCAATGTATATTTTCCCATCCCAATGAAGACCTTTTTGAAAGCCCTACCTATGTTTAAGGATTTCTTGGATGCTCTACAAGTGCATCTAAGAAATAACCTATATGTAATATCATTAATAATACTATCAATACAACCAAAACATGTACATGGGTTAACTCAAGGTCTCTGATACTCCTGTTTGCGCTGTTGTCAGCATCAGAGCACCAACAACTATATTATCCTCCCAACTGGTTCCAAGCTTTGCTTCAAGACAGACTTGGCTTACAACAAAAGCTTTTCTACCGCAGGGGAACAACAAACTATTGCAGCAGGTGCCTAAAGTAGTTTTCTGCTGATATTTGGTGAGCTAGTCCTAACAACAAGTGCTGTTGTGCTACAAATCACCATCTACAACATGCTAATAGGTACTGACCTGCTACAAAAATAAAACACTATAATAGCCATGGTTGCTGGAACAATAACCCTCATGGGATATTATATTCCTTTATTGTTCAATGACAATCAAACATTACACATGGTTTCTCAAGGGAAAACTGACCAAAACCATACACTAATCAAGTATCCGCATGGTATTATGGGAATACCATACCAACTAGCTAATCCACATACCAAGACTCTTCAGTCCCATGCTATTTTGGCCGCAGGCATTAAGCTAAAGGCAAGCCATTCAATGTTAATAGAGCCTTTTACACAGGTGGTTGTTAGCACAGGTATACTGTTTAATGTCCCTCTGGGAATGTCTCTCAATGTGTATAGGCTTCCTACCCTTCACTGGTTGAACCAATTGCAGCCCCAGGATTTTGTGATGAAGCCAATCATTCTGAGCTTAAGGTGTTATTGACTAACCTCTATAAAGAAGATTGTCATTTGTAGACATCAACCAATTGCATACGTTAAGATCTAGCCAACTACAGATATTGATTCTGTCTACTACATAGGAAACCTATTGAAATTAGGGATTTTAAAGATGCCTCTGACTCATGCTCACTCATTATTAGCTGTCATTCCACGCAAAGAGATGCCTGGTCTTTCTGAGAGGGAGATGTCCAAGTTTGAAAAACTTTTAGATGAGTTCAAAGACATCTTTGCAACATCCAATTTTGACTTAGGTTGTGTAAAAAGAGTCAAACACAAAATCAATGTTGGTGATTCAGCTCCTATCTACCAAAGGTCATATTGCCAATCACCTAACAAATACACAGTAATTGGTGAAGAAGTGCAACAACTATTAATCACTGGTCTCTTGAAACCGTAGGGCGGTCCCTGGGCTTCCCCTCTTTTGCTAGTTAAGAAGAAAGATGGCACAAACTGAGTTGTTATTGATTATCATCAGTTAAACCAGATCACTAAGAAAGACAAGTACCCACTGCCACACATCAACAAAACACTAGACCAACTAGGTGGTGCACACTATTTTTCAGCAATGGACTTGGTCTCTGGTTACTGGCAAGTACCAATGGCTGAAGAAGATCAAGAGAAATGTGCCCTAATCACAGCAGCTGGATTGTATCAACCAACTAGGATGCCTCAAGGACTAGCAAATGCACCAGCTACCTTCCAACAAATCATGTATAGCACATTTGCCAACCTTCAACTAAGTTTTGTTCTCATCTACTTGGAAAACATAAACTTTTTATCTAAGACATTTGATGAACATCTTTTCCACTTGAAGGAAGTCTTAATAAGGCTTCAGAAGAAAGGATTGAAACTCAAACCTTCTAAGTGCTCTTTCTTTAAGAAACATTTGGAATTTTTGGGTCACATCATCTCTAGCAAAGGAATCAGACTAATCCCAGCCAAGATGTTGGCCATAGCTCAGATGCCTTCTCCCACCGACATGAAAGGAGTTCAAGTAATCCTAAGCATGGCAGGATATTATTGCTGATTCATTCCCAACTTTGCTGAAATAGCTCAACCACTCTTCTACCTGCTGAAGACTTTATCTAATTTCAACTGTACAAAAGAGTGTGAAGAAGCATTTCAATCTTTGAAAGACTTTCTGACAACAAATCCTCTGTTAGGGTACCCAGATTATTCCAAGCCCTTTGCTCTGCATACCAACTCTTCAAATGTTGCAATTGGTGCAGTGCTATCTCAAACTAACAACAAAGGCAAGGAACATTCAGCCGCTTATTTCTCAAGAACTCTCAACAAGCATGAACAAAATTACAGCACTACTGAGTGTGAATGCCTAGCAGTTCTATATGCTATCAAAGAGTGTTGTCCCCATGTCCATGGAATACACTTTATGATAGTCACCAACCACTCAAGCCTAGTATGGCTAAGAAAAATGAAGTATCTAGAAGGCAGATTAGCAAGATGGGCTGCCAAGCTACAAAACTTTGACTTTGACATTGTCCATTGACCAGGAATCAAACATGGAAATGCTGACGCCCTATCCCAACTACCAATTGTTGCCGCATTATGAGAGGACCTTGATAGTCTTTATGAGTTGATCAGTTGACCAGATCAATGGAGTTCCCTAGAAGAAAAGGTAAAAAGGACGCTCCAACAACTAAGTCAACACATATTCATAAAGGATGGTAAACTCTTTAAGAATTATAAGGGTACTATTCTTCCTTATATTTGTTCCTCCAACCAACTTTCTTGCCTTGATGACTTCCACCAATAATTAGGATACACAGGGATACAGCAAATGATGAAAACAATGTCAGAATATGCTTATTGGGAAATATGACAACTGACATTTCAGAATACATTGACAAATGTCTCCAGTGCGCTAGGTTTAGAGAAAACCCCAGTCAACACTCTTATTGATTTGTTCTTCCTGGATACGCTTTCTAAACAGTGTCAATTGATGATGTTGGACCACTCCCCAGCGCTGGCCCCGGAAAATTGAAGTACATAATAGTTGCCATAGATCACTCAACCAAGTGGGTTGAAGTCTGACCTGTTGCTTCTGCCAACTCTCTACAGACTGCTAAGTTTGTACTTCAAGAGATTATTGCACGGCATGGTTGTCCTGCTACAATCTTAACCTACAATGAAACCAACTTTTTCAAGGCTATCGTATCACAATTACATGATCTAATGGGAATCCAGAGTACTTCTTCAGCATTCTATCAACCCAAGACAAATGGAGCCATTGAGAGATTTAATGGAACTCTAGTTAAAATATTGAAGAAACTAGCACATGATTGCCTTCTTCATGGTAGATACACCTAGGTGCAGCCGTCATGGTTTACCAATTCACTGTACATTTCAGGACTGGTGTAAGCCCATCTAAAATATTATATGGCCAACAACCTGGTCTTACTATGCACTTGGTACCCTTGAACACCGACTGTAGTGAATCTACTTATTTCCAACAACTGAATATCTTGACCAAACAGATAATGCAGACTCAGTCTCAAGCGTTAAACAGTCTAAGGGAATATTGAGTTTAGAGTTAATCACAAGATCAAGTAAGTCTACCAGCCCTCCCCAAATTTCAAGTCGGCAACCAAGTTCTTATGTACCAACAACAACTTCATGAGCCACAGAACAAGCTAGACAGCTTATGTAACAACCCATGTGAAGTCATTGCCAAAGTAGGCTATGATGTCTACAATCTTAAGGATTTAACTTCTGTACAACTTATTAATTGTGTCCATGCTAAATTCCTGAAGGAATTTCCAGCCAACTCTCCTTGACTGACTTGACCTCTAGCTAAGGTCTAGGGTTCACTCTTCCCTTACCTAGTTTTTATTACCTCTATTTTTATCTATACCATACCCTTAAATCTATTATAAGTATGAACACCAAAGAAAAAACATAAAAAATTGAAGAGAGAGAAGAGCTTTATTGCTTCATTGTATCATTTGTGGGAAACAGCAAACCTAAGAGAATAGAGCACCTCCTAAAGATGGTGCATGACCAACATGGCCTTACCAACAACATCAACCTCCAAAGGACTACTGGAGCCAACCTTACAAAAGTTCAGGAAATCAGGGAATTTGACTTGGTCTAAACGCGCCACGCCAAATTCAGAAACAAAGAGTCCCAATACTAGAAGCCCAAGACTGGCAAGAAATTTTGATTGAGGGCCATTGGCTAACCAGTTGTTCAGGGGCTCTGTAAGTTGCTCTTTTGCTATATCAGGGACCTTCTCTGCCAATAAGTCCTTCTTTTGGGTTACTTCAAATAATATCTTCAAAGTGAGAAGGTACAGAAAGCCCATCAATTGGCTGTAAGAAAAGTTGTTCTCTTGGGACAATGTAATAAAGAATAGCTCTCTGTATTCAGCAGGACAACACTTTCCTACTCTGTTTTGGAGAGAGGTTGCCTGTGGAGCCATATGATACTCACCAGGAAAGGCCCAACTAAGAGAAATGGGACAACAAATTTCCAGGTTTCTCTCTTGTTTCTCCCAACTAACCTCTGAATTGGTTGCTTCCTGGAGAAACCAATCCAGTTCTACCCTGTATAATTGTTGTTCAACTGATAAGGCGGTGTTTTCCATACGACGCAGAAGAGAAATGGGCATCTTGTCATCAGGAAATTTGACCTTGAAGACCTCAAAAAATTCCTTCCAGAATGCTTCAAGCCAAATAATGTTACTATTGAAATCCATAGGTATGGCGTACCCCACGTTGGTGTCCTAAGAAGGGTTAGAAAACATTAACCTTTGTTGTTATCTTGGGTATTGATTTTACTGTACTTGGGTTTACCACCTCAGTACATTTCTTTGATGTTCTTCCATCCATCAACTTCTTGAATGTTGAAACCTCTTTCTGGATCTTCTGAAGGGCCTCCTCAGTGGAGTCCTGGTGATCAGTAGGATTTTTCTTTCCCCTTTTAGTGGCGGGTACCATTAGTTTTTGCAATAAGATCTGAGGCTTTTCCTTGGCTTGTTCCAAGATTTTCTGTTGTTCCTCAACGTTGGTAGCTTTTTGGTAGTTGCTAGAGGTACTCACTGATTGTGTTTGTTGGCTGCTACTAACAATTGAGGTGATCTGCTGTTGGAAGCGCTCCAACTTCTCCATCTCTTTGGCATAGTTGTCCAGCATATTGGACACTTTAATCAAGCCCTTGGTAATTGGCTTGTTCTCTTCCACCACAGCTGATTGCTTAGCAACTAGATCTGCAACAAGTTTCTTGATGTCTTCTATTTGGTGATCAGGCTCCAAGACTCTCCACATTTATAGTCTATTCATGTGGGGGGATGTGTGGTGAAACCCATCATCAGTCAGTTGCTCAAATTCTAATTGCCGTTGGGTTACTGCCTGATCATAAGGTATCCTGACTGTCTTCTGAATGAAGTAGTCATCCCTTATTGCCCAAGTCACCAACTAGATTCTGGATTGCAAGTCACACCAACTAGGTGTTAATTTACCAACCAATCAGTTAACCAACTATGGTTATCAACAGACTTCTCCAACCCTGAGCCTTTGGTAACCCGCTTGTGCCTCTGGGGCTGTTCTCGCCTTCCCCTGATTGCTGTGCTGATCCCTAGCTGTTTGACATTCATTTCCCCCTTCCTCTACCCCATGCAACAACCAACTTGCCTTGATTTATCAAGTAAGCTGTAGTATATAAACCCCTCTCCTTTTCTCAATAAAAATATACATTTATACCCCCTTATTTTAGCTACATCATCAAATATGCTTTGAGTGTATAATTTGAGGATCACAAAGGCTAGTCTTCTCTTACCAACTATATTGCCAATTATCTTGAATAGAAGTCACTACTTGAGGATTCACTTTCAAGTAGTTGCCGCCGCTACTACTCCAAACCCTTTGTTGTTCTCCTGGTTTGATTACCTTTGTACAATCAAATACCTGTCTGGTTTCCAACTGGTACAGTACTCAGTTCATCAACTGACATCTAGATCTGTCCCCCATTTCATTGTCCATCTCCTAGTCTGTTGAACAACTGACTGATTATCCCAACTCACAGTAGTAAGAGCAGCACCCCCCCCTCTCTTACAAGGTCCAGAAGCCAGCATTTACTCATCAGAAATCCAAGATTCCAGAGAGCTGGGGGTGAACTTGGTGCTGGTATATAGAGGACCCCTGTCAGCAAGCTTTCACAGAAGGAGGGAGGGGTACAGTTTTATTGGAGCGGAGACCCAAGACTAGATGGCTGTGATGGGGGCTAGGTCAAACAACACAAGAGTACAGCCTACTCAGATGTACCAGGAAGGAAGGAATGGAACACTGGGAGGGTATATGGCCAGTACTGGAGTATAGAGCTTAGCAGGGTTGAGCTGGAGAAGTATATTGGGGAAAGATTCTTCACAAGCCACCCTGAGGGCAACTGAAGCTATTTTCTTTAAGTTGAGGCTATCCACAGGGTAGGGTAAAGGGTAGGGCTGTTGAATAAATCAAGGATAGTAGCCATGGTAGTAGAATCAGGGGTATCTTCTTCTATCCAGGGGCTGATGGCTTCAGACAAAAAAACCACAAAGCAGAGGAGAACAGACAAACAATGGTTTTAGCAAGCGGGGTGTTGCAACTTCAGTTATGATGTGCTGGTTGCTGTTATTCACCTAACTTGATTTACAACCTATGTTTTACTAAAGACTAAGCTAGTATAGTTCTCTACTTGGTGTGTATAATAAATGTATAGTTGATGTAATATTGATACTTTATTTATTAATCAAAGAGAGGGTTATATAGATATTTTGGATAGTGATAGGAACCACTGGGCGCCAGGATCCTCTGCTTCACAGCCAGATCCCTCTACAGGCTTTGCCCACTATCAATCTAATGATTGAGCAATAAATAATCAATATGGCTTTGGAGAGTCAACTTTTTTGGTTGGTAGGAACACTTTTCACCCAGTGCAAGAGTACTATTGCTCTCTCTGGTTCACCAAGCTTAATGGATCAATATTTGTTACAGTGAGGGCTAGTTTAATCCATCACTTCACAACACAGGGTAAGTTAGGGGGCTAATAGATTCTGCAGTGAGCATCATGTTTGTTGTGAGCTACCTTGATTTAAGCCAAGAGGCACAGCAGGTAAATCCCAACTGTAGGATACGGTTTGTACCAAGCCACAGAGATTAGTTGCCAGAAAAGCGTAAAGGTATAGCCCTAAGGCCCTGAGAGCGCTGAATAAATTGGGTACTGCTTTAGACAGGGCTAAGGAGGGTGTACCAAAGTCCATAGAGAGCACACAAAGGAAGGCTATAGTCCAGCTTTTATTCTATTGGGGGTGGCATGGAACTCATGATACCTTGTGCAACCACATAGCCTGGCTTGGGCAGATGGATCAAGGGCCATCTGCACACCTGGGGTGTAGATTGTTATGGCACAAGGTATAGGGAGAAATCAGACCAGCTCATTTCAAGTGACTATCACAGTTTCAGGGATCACCTGGGATGCAAGGATCCCAGGTCTTGGTTTATTGTTTGATCTTATCATAGGTGAAGCTGAAACAGTGGAAAATTAGCTATTCATAGCACCTTCTCTTTGGTTGCCCATGTAAAGGGTGATCCCATCTACTCTCTGGAATGTATCATGGTAGTAATTCTTACCAGGGTGGAGGCTGGGTTTGCTGATCCTGACCACCTTTTTTCACTTAGGGGGTTCAGCCAAGGTATCTAAAGATGATATGAGATATGGGCTTGGGTAAAGATAAGGTCAACCTTACAGTAATCAGGGACTTTTCCATACATGTTCTGTCCCACGTCAAAAATATTTCCTGGGAATAAATGAAGTTTGGGGTCACTATGGGGGAGGTAGCTGCAACCATAAAAGTTGTATCAGAAGAGGTACTGGAAGGGTTCTGGGGAGATCTGGTGGGGTTAAAGGCCTTTTAAGCAGGCTGGGAAGGAGGTAAGAAAGTTAGGTCAATGTTTGTTTAAGGAGCAAATTTCACTGGTAAGGGATCCTTTACAAGATAACTGTATCCTTGGGTGAGATATGAATACCCTTATGGTAGGGTTACATAGGATATTATAACATTGGAGACATGTGGTGGAGGTATAACATGAAGGTGACCAGTTTCTAGAGGATTGAGGTATGGATGATGTGGTGAAATAGCTATGATCTATGACACTATTTAACAGCTTCTGTCGGCCATAGAAGGCTGTAGGCCTTACCTGTTGGCCAAAGGAGTCTATAGGCCTCATCTGTCAGCCATAAGATGCTATAGGCATTACCTGTTGGCCATACAAGTCTATAGGTCAAAGATGTTGGCCAGACCATTCAACATGTCACATCTGTTGCTCAGATGAATTATAAGTGATCTGTTAAACTGGCTGTTCCATAATCTGTCCAGATTATGCCCAATTTGCCACAATTGCCTTTGTAACAACTAGTTGCCAACTGACGCTGCTGATCTAACTTACAACCACTCTTTTCAGTTGTAATCTTTACATGAAACTGTAGCAACTAACTTGATTGATCATCAATATTCCATATTTTTGATCAACATTTCAATTGGCTATCATCTCACAGATGCCTATTGTGACAGAAATTGCGGGATAGTAAGAAGCTGTCTCTAAGTGGTGGGGTGTTACCACCCAAATCCACATAGAGTTAATGATTAACCATCAACACAGCTTCAAATACTGTTCTGTGAAATTTCCAAATGAGATACTAGGATTAAGTAGAATAATTAATCCTAACCAAAGTAGCCCAAGATAAATAGCCCATGAAAGCATCAGAGAATCTTTGGAATAAAATTCAGGACATTGAGATGCAGCACAATTTTCATTTTCCAAGATAGGGGGACCAACCCAAGATTGGCAGGCATTGAATTAACATTGGGAGGTGCCGACAACAAAGTTCCAACTGCAGGGTCCCATCTTCCAGTAATGATCCGGCCTAGAATAAGATTGTAGGGAATGTAGCGCAACAATCCAACTGCAGGATACATTTTCAAAAGTAAATCAGACCAAGAGATATTTGATTTTTATTGAGTAAATTTTTGGGAGGACTCAACTCTTAGAGTTGAAACAGTAAAAAATTATTCAATATATATCAAAAATTGACTAAGCAATACCACCTGGATCCTGGGCTCCTATTCCTTCTACATTGTCAAGTGGGTGTCTGGTCCAGGTTGCAAAGAACCCTTGAGCGACTAATTTCTGACAATCATGCTGATTAACAAGCTCATATAAGGTAACCCTCAAATTACGTCAATTTATCAACGTCAATTTGCAAGGAGGAATCTGTTTCAGCTGGCAGACTGGAGCAGCTGTAACCCATTTTCAATTGACTTTTTGATTCAAATCCGTTAATTTGGTCAATTTTGTTAAAGGTTTGCGGGCTTTTTGAGCCTTTCTACTTGGCTGTATAATTCCTGGCATGATGGGACCTACTGTGACACCTATATAATCTTCACGTGACTTATGTAATAAATTAGAGACCTTTTATTGTAAGCCAAATACTGTTGTTTCTCCTTTAACTTGGATAAGTTACTTGTCAACTGCCTTTGCAGAGGTGCAGACCTTGGGTCTGTACAGCCTATTATAGCTCCTGTAAGCTATAAACAGATGTTGAGCTTGTGTTTTCAGCACTGTTAATATAGAGACACCTAGGAATCATAAGTCTGCTGTATGCCACTTATCAATTCTGAATCCTCTCTTCCCCCTCCCCAGTATTTGTTATCTGTCTGTATTCCGACTGATTAACATACACCCATTCCTCTGCCAGCCCTGTTTCAACTCTGTTGTCTTGTTACTGACCAACAATTGAATCCTCCCAAAGTATATATTGTCTATCTGGTATCCAACTGACTACTATACACCAACTCTGTATCCTGTCCTGTTGCTCTGTTGCTGACCAACATCTTAACCTCTTCTGCTGTTGTTAATACTATGATCTTCATATATTGGCAATAGTTGGCAACTCCTCAGTTTTATGCTGGCAAGGCATATTCTGTTGTACTCCAACTTTCCTGGTGCTCACATATCAAAGTGCTGCTTAAGCCCAAAAACCTGTTAGAGCAGTCACCACAGATGGGATAGAGAAATGTTGGGATATTGACAAGTAACGGGTACTGAAGTCGGCTGGCTGGGATGCAAACTTGCCAATGGGTTCGAGCAGGATCTCGCTATCTAGAAGAGTTTGGGTAGGAGTAGTGATGGCAGACCAGGTATGGGTTTCCAAGATCCTTTGCCGGGATGTTATCCGAGCTTCCCGAGGATAGTTTATGCCGTTCCCCTAACATGTTGGTAAATGTTAGATCGAGCGGTATCTGTATAGTTGGGCTGGAACCGGTTTTTTGTAGCGGTGGTAGGATTTTAAGGAAAGTTAATGGAATGCTGATTGGGATGGGGAGAGGATTCAAGCTTTGATATGCAGCTCATGGCTGGTGTTGGTAGATAAACTTGGTGCAGGTTTGGGGGCGCGTCGTGATGGATCGGTTTACATGATCTTATCGGTGGGGGTTAGTCTAGCATCCTCTGTTAAATCATGAAACTTGCTTTTTTTGGAATGTAGTTTGAATTTCAATAGGTTATTAAAGCGATGGGGTATGGTTCTGAGGGCTTTTGGTTGGTTGTTAGTCCAACGTAAAGCTTAGGAGGGGAAAGTGGTTCTTGAATCCAAGGCAAGCTTTGGATTGGTAGCTCCAGGTGGGAATATCAAGAGGTGCAATGTTTAAATGATGAGTTTGGATGAAAGATAAGCATATGAAGTTAGGTGTTATGTTGAACTTTGTGGTGATTTGATAGAGCGAGTCCGATTGGGGGTAGCTATTTGGAATATTCAATTTGTCGGCTTATAAATGGCTTTAAAAGAGAGCTGTGGGATTGCCATAGTTCTAGCAGCCTCCTGTAACGTTTGGCCTGGTGGTGGAAGGTTCCCAGTAGTGATTTTTATTGGCAGGGATTTAAGAAATAAAAGGTAGGTTTGGAATGAAGTTGGCTAACCTTTTTCAGCATTTTCTATTGGAATGCTATCCTTTTATGGTAGAATTTTGCAGCGATAAAGCTTTGTTGAAAGGGCAGTTGTAAGGTTATTGTGGGAGTTGATGGTTAAGTCGGGATGGTTGGCGGGGAAATTCAAGCGTTTCCCCGGGCATAAAAGGTTAGGCTGGCGATAGTTGATTGGGCGAAAGACAACCCGGAAAAGTTTTGCATCGCGTGGGTTCGCCTGGTAAGCCATCTTATCGAACTTGGCTTGTGCGAATGTGGCACCAACTTGAATGCCGTTTGGTAAGGAAGGACGGGAGTTTGCGATAAGGGATATGTTGAATAATGATTTGGCATTGGACTAGTAGAAGGATAGTTCATCAAATATGTAATGGGCAGGATAAAAAAGAAGATTTGGGAATGTCGACAAAGTATACCGCATGCCTGGTTGGGAAGATGTTTAATTTAACTAAGGCGGGTGGAGGAAGGTCTTGGAGGGTTGAGCTCCACCTGGCTGGTTTAGGCAGGCGAGGCCGATGGGTGGTTGAAGGACCAGAAATGGGCAGAGAGAAGGTGGCGCTTGAGTTGGTTTAGGGAAGGGCAGGCTGTCTGGCAGGGAGGGATGGGGCAGGCGTGGCGGGAGTTGGCGGTGTCGGGGTGGGGTTGGTTGAGGTGGTTCATCTTGAGGTGGTGGCGGATGCCGGTGAGGGATGTATAAATATTGGTGCAGGGGGTGAAGGGGCACTGTAGGTTCATGCTAAGGCGGCAGCGGCTGTGCTGGTTGGCGGGGTCGTTGGGGTGGGCGCGCGAGATGTGGTACTGCAGGCCCGCCTTCTGTTTGAAGTGGCGGTCACAGGCGTGGCAGCGGAAGGTGCGCTGGGGGAGTGGGGAGGATGCCTGGAAGACAAGCATGGATGAGTAGGGGCATGGCTTCTTCGCGGGGTGGGGGATTGGTTTGAGGCAGGGGTATCTGAAGCATGCCCAGAAGGGGAAATATGTCAGGTGGGCGTTGAGAGAGAAGTCATGGTTGGGGTCGGCAAATGCCTTTAGAAACTCCAAGTACTCGTCGTCCAAGCAGGAGAGAGTGGACATGAAGTCATAGGCCAGGGCCATTGCTGCCGAGTATGGGTTCTTTATGCTTGGCGGCGGCAGGCGGGGGTAGGGGCGAAACAGGCCTGGGTTGCTGGGCACGTTCTTCAACGTCTCCATGAAGAACTGGGCACGGGGGATAAGGGCGATGCGCTTGTCGCCAATGTCGGCGTGCTTGCGGCACACGCGTTTAAACCCGACAAACCTTGGCGTTTCGCCAGGAGGATCCTTGGTGACCAGGGCATTAAAGTGGGTGGTGAAGAAGTGGTTAGAGGCGCTGGCCCCTTGGAGCTGCATGCCACAGCAGTGGTAGTTTAAATCGGGGTTGGTGTGAAGGAGAAGGGGGGTATGTATGATATGAGACAGTTTACCTTTATTGCTTGTTGTAGGTTCAATGTGTTCGTTTAGCAGTTCGCTCAGATGCAGGGTATCGGTATGCGAAAACATTGCCGCCATGAAAAAGGAATGTTTCCTAGAAAACTTCTCTTCAAATCCAACCTCAACATCCCAAGCCTCCACTTCGCATCGGGAACATCTACTTAATAAAGATAGTCCATTAACTTATCAACCTCCAGTAGGAGGTCTAGCCTCTCCAGCATATTTCAATCACATGTCCTGAATCCCGCCTATTCCCACCACTTCTTTCCAATCCTAAAAATACATTTCCTATCTTCGATTCAACCAACATAAATCTCCATTCCAAACCCAACCAACTTTCTTATCCCCTTCCACTGCATCAATAGCTTGGCTATGCACATGATTTAATTCCAGTGTTTGTCAATTCAGCTGAACACCAAAGATGCCATAATTGCAGCATACTTTGCGAGGATTAGCCATTATAAGCCTGCTTTACAGTGCAAACAGCAGCGGGAAAAATTATAACTCAGGGATCATGTTTGTCAAGCCAGCCGCTATGCTTACAAGGAGATCTTCTCAGCCGATAACTCAAATTCTGATGTTTTCTTATCTTCACACGCTGGCCAATCAGCGCTTGCCAGGACTGCTCGCGCGCCTAATCCAACTCGGAGCATCCCATTGGCTTGCATTTAAAACCCATGCCTGCCAGATACGATCCACCTATGCCAAAGCTATCGAACCAAAGTTTTTACATCTAGCAACCCGTGAAGGCAGCTGCTTCGATTTGAAGCTCTGGTTGGCCAGAAGTAAGCTGCAGCCAATCAGCCTCGACCAAGCCAAGCCAAAAATATACTTCCAGGGTTAACCAAGATGACGCCATCGGAAATTTTCCCAGCGCCATCCATCTATGCACCTGGGTAAATTTTTTCATCCCAACTCGTCATGCCGAAGTGACCAACCCACTTGGATCACTGCTATCCATCCGTCGTGGAGGACAACCGCTGACAAAAGCCTGCTATTATCAAACCAGGACAAAATATCCCCTTTTCTGATTTAAATTTATATTTTAAATTTCTAATTTAAATCTCTAATTCAAAGCTCTAATTTAAATTTCTAATTTAAATTTAAAACACGTGCCCTCCAAACCTACCATGCGAAGGACCAACTGCTCTTTACCCCCACAAACTCAACCTTAAACGACCAGCATCCCAGAAGCTTATTTCCCCTGCAGCTATTCCATACCACTGATATATTCCAGCCCATCAGTCAGATAATCTGCAGCTGGATAAGGTACCTGATCGGCTACATCCATCGCAATCTGATTTGTGACGTCGGTGGTTGACCCCAACTTGGATTGCAATCTCCAAGGCACAGCACTACTTGTGCTGCGACATCTGAAGCAGTCGCAATGTGTCACCTACCTATTAGGCATAGCAAAGCTTTGCACAACTTGTGCGTTGCCTCACCCTTGCCATGGATAATTCGCAATCACTCCGCCTCAGAACCAAGGGTTATCCCAGAAAATTACCATTTCTCTACACTGGAACCTTGGATGATAAAACAACGTAATCCACCTTTAATTGGACCATGCCTTTCGGCCAAAGTAGCCCAAATCCCCTATCCAATCTGCTAATAAAATCCTTAAAATCAACCGTGGCTTTACCTGATCTCAGCTATAGATCCATGGCCCAGGGAACAAAAGTCAAATCCAGACTAAGGAACTTGACCCTTGGCCTCAATTTAAAGCGGCTAAACCCATAAGGACAACTTTACCAGTTGCATTAATTCCCCTTTACTGCTTAACTTAATAGAGATAAACCCTAGACATGTATATACCCAAGTTTGGTTTTTTTGGAGCAGGAGTTCTTCCAGCGATATTGATCCAACTTCGCCTTGAATAACTTGTAATCTGCACAGGAAACCCACTCTATCCCCTTTACCCAAATTCATATGATTGGTAACCTATTCACTCAAATTAGCTAAATAGACGGCAAAAATAAAGACCTGAACTTCAACCCTGGCTCTACCATGCAATAAACCTGACCTTTCCTCGTTCCATGGGGATGCTAAGAGGATCTGCTGCAACAGGGATTGATATCCCAGCCATATCCCACAGAACTCCAGGGTGATTGACCAGCCATCCCAGGTCTAACGCCATATATACCGACCAACTCCCTCACCTCGCCAGAGTCTCATATTCGCCTATATCGAACGAACTCGATCACCACATCATTCCCAATAACCACCATCATATTCCTGATCCCCTTTTCATCCCTCCCAAACAACCTTTTATCTATCCCCAACAGGGATATCCTTGAGAGGTACATAATCTATCAAGCCCAGCTCTGTCATAAAGGGTATTCCGCTTCTCAGTTTAAACCAAAACTAAAGTCAAGGATCGTCATAATCTTGCACAATGTGGGGGAAGGAGACGACCTCAACAAACATCAAGCCAGCTCTTCAAAGGAACTGAAGTGTTGGCAAAGCTGGCAAAGGCAACTGCCATTGTTTGCTCCGTCAAAGCAATGTTTACCACCTAAGCACTGAATCTACTAGGCTGGGATTCAGTGCAAGTCAATCGCTTTTAAGTTGCAATTAATTCATCTACAATCCAAAAAGGATCCCCCCAAAAGAATTTGCTTAGAGCAAGATAATGATAAGCTTATTGATAATCAAAATGTTGGGTATCTATACCCTTGGGTAGTTGATGTGATATTAAAGATTATCTTGGAGTATTCACACTATTCTCCCCAGCTTGGATCAGAGGGGTTGATTCTTTAAGGAATTGAGCACCTTTGTATTGTCTGGAAGTGAAACTGAATTTGCTGAACTTTTTTTTGGAAAAATCATCTTACCTGTAGTTATAGAGCAAGTGAAGATCAGTTTATCTGGCTTAGTTATAGAAGATATGTTTGACTTGTTTGCCAAGCCAAGAGATTTACCCAAAGACTTGGAGTGGATTGACTCCCTAACAATACCCCTTCAAGCTCTTAGCAGGGGATAATAAGCTTGAAGGAATCTTTCATGTACTCAATTTAATACTATGCCAGTTTGTTCCAAGACTATGAAATATTCTTGATATTGGCAATGGATACCCAAATTAGGACCAGACCAGTTGGTGATAATTTATGCCTTCTTCCTCCAGGTTGGTTGTCGTGAATGCTCATATCCATACTTTTTTTGATTTTACCTTTGGTGGGTTATACTGAGGACAGATCCCTTGCTTTTGCCTTTGCCCCTTGAAATGAGTTGATTTCCATAGATGGAAATGCTGCTGTTTGTCTTCCTTGCCCTGCACAACTTGCTTGCCCCACTCATACTAGTGACAAGTGATCCCACTGCCCCTATATAGTTTTGTGGTAACATCAAACGCCCTATACTCTATTTTAATATCACCGATAAAAATTAAGCTCTATTCACATATTTGTCTTTGTGTTTCCAAGTACTTTAGGACCTCTCTCTAGCTACAACTAGTGTATATTTACTATCCAGGGCCACAAGGAGATTGCTTCACCTTCCCAGCTGACTAACTTGGGCTTAGTACAAATCCAACCCTAGGTGTCAGGATACCAGGAGTACTGTGGGGCTCCAGCAGGTGAGGGAGGAGTCAAAGCAGGTAGTGGCATGGCCCACCAGATGATGGGACCTAACTTTACCAGGTAGGAAAGGGCCTTTCTAGCCACAGCCCAAGGTCCAGCCGCTGGCAAGGCAGAGTTGATCAATCCCGTGAGCGCAAGGTAAAGCACTCCCAGTAATTGACTACTCTAGCCAGAGGCATCAGAAGTGGGGGGGTTGAGATGGTTGGTTTGGGTGTTGGGGGCGGTTCAATGGGGACCAAGTAGGCGGCAGGATTGTTGTACAACCTGTTATAGATCAAAGGGTAGATGATGATTGCTTTGCCATCTCAGACAATTTGCTAGGGTTCCTGTAAGGGATTCCATCCCTAACACAAATTGGAAACCAGATCTTAATTGTTTTAAAATGATTAAGAAACCAGAAGTTGCATTTTTAAATGCTAAATTAGAAACCAAGGACAAAACCAAATCTTTTAATGAAATCAATTTGAAAACACATTCAAAATTGATAAATGAATGTAGTAGAATCAATTTTGAAAGCAAAATCAAAAGAAAACATGAAAACCAAGGCCAAAACATAAATTCTATTTCAAAATCAAAAACTAAGGCTCTGGACAACGGAAACAACCATGATATTGATTCAGCATTAAATTTTGGCTCCAATAAATATACAACAGCCAATCAAATTAAAAATAAATGCAGAAATCATCCAAAACAGGTATTGGGGGGCCCAAGAGACCAATCAAACCCAGTGAACCACCCAAGCCAAAGAAATACTACTCATCCAGCCCCAGATTTCATCCCCAACCATAGTAAGATACAATACTGCAATGCAATATCCCAACCTGCCTCTTCTTGCATTGCAGGCTGCAGCCTGCTGCAGTCCTGAAAGGCAATACTTCTCAAATCACTCTTGCAGATTCACCTGGTAACCACAATGTTCCCTTCCTCACTTGAAGTCAGTATTTAAACTGATAAATTCTTCCCATCCAAATTGCTCCAACAATTTCTTTATTTCCTATCAACCCAATAAATCTATATTCTCAATTATAAACACTTGATTAGTAAATTCTAAATGTTTCACTCAACAACATGAAGTTCATCTTCCTTGTTTGGACTTTGTGTGTGTTAATCAATTATGGACGAGCAAATGTTAACTTTGAAAACCCTGAACCAACTCCTACTGACAAATCTGAAGACTCAATTTGGTATTGTTTTGGTCCGCGTCAAAGACATGCCCCTTATGTTGAAACGGCTTGATTCTCACCAATCATCCACCCCAAGGCCCCCTGGTTGGTCTTGGGGTACACCAGTGTTTACTATCTTCTCAACCACTTCACTCCCTTCTTGGGAAGATTCCGTCTATTTGGTCACCTTCTACACATGCTAATGATAGGAATTCCAGTAGGTTCCACTCTGGTCAAATTCAACTTGGGAGCTCTTCTCCATTCAATTGGGGAAAGGCTTCCCAATGAGTGGATCCCTGACAGTTCCTTGGGAGCGTTTAGGCGGGTGTACCACTGCAAGTCTTCCAATGTCCAGGGTTTGTGGTCAGGATTGGCAGGATACTCAGTGAAATGCACAGGGCCAAATTGAGTGTTAGGTGGGTGGTAGTAGTCAAAGGCTTTGGGTTTATCAACTGGAGTCTGACTATCTATCCCAGTAGAGGGGTGCTGACGCTTGGGTGTATGCAGATGGAAGAGTATCAAAAATAGATATGGAAACAGATTGGTGAACCAAAGGTTCATAACAACTTTATTTGGTAAGGATGACAATACAAACTTTTTCAAGTGCTTCTAATTTATATACTTACTCACATTCAGGTGCCTCTGGGCATTTTTCTGGTGCTATCTGTGTGGCAAGGCTTAGAATCTCAGGTTCTGCTGTTTGGTTGGCTTCTTCATGGTCATTTTTAGGGTTTTCAGGAAAAGTTGTTTGGCTTTTTGATGGTCCATCTTGGCTTGGTTGTCATTGATTTTGGCAGGTTTGGCTTCTGGAGTTTTGGGGGTTTTCCCAATTAGATCATCATTTTTGGACTGGCTTGACAGGCTCTCTTGAGCCCAAAGAACTTGATTAAAAAAGGGGTTCCCAATTGGGGACCCCAAATTACTTGATGGAGTGTGGGCTTGGTCTGGGTTTACTGGGTAGCTAAAAATAGCCTGTCCAGGCCCAGCCAAACCCACCAAGGCTTGGGTATAGCTTTTGGGGCCCAAAGCAGGCCCCTCAGCTGCCACCAGGGCAGGAATGATTCCTGCACCTGGATTTGCTTTGAAAAGCAAAAATTCAGGTGTGGGCAAATCTCCCCCCGCCTGCTAGCTCCGCCTGGTGGCTAGGAGTGGGTTTGATTCCCGCCCAGGGCCTCAAAACTGTTACTTTCATAACACTAGGGCTAGAATTTCTTTTTTTGGGTCTGTGCTGTTCCTCAGAACACACCATTGCTGTTGGTAGAAGAGCAAAGTACTTCCAAGAGGGTATTTGTCATCCCAGTCAGTTCTTATTTCCCGCTGTGGATCCCTTATTGGTTGTGGTTACTACGGCGTCACTAGCTGCTGCTTGTGGTTAGAACAATCCATTGGATAATTATCACATTCTGACTTCATGAGAGCATAGCCATAAGGAGAGATATCATGCACTAGGCTGGTAGGTATGATAGGGTCCCATTCATACAAAGCTTTAAAGTGTGGTATCTTCATGATGTGATGATAGCTGATCCAGTAAGCTGATAAAACACTATTCAGATGATGAGGCCAGTGTAAAGGATCAGAAGAACCCATTGTTTGTAACATTGAAACAAGGGTGATATTAGCTTGTTCTACTGCTCCATTAGTAGCAGGGTAAAGGGAGCTACAAAATTTTAGCAGGTTTGCACCAGATGGGTCAATTCAACTACCACTTGTGACGTGAAGTTTAGGCCATTATCAGATAGTAGTACATTAGGGCTTCCATGACAAGGAAACATATATTGCAGTAGGAACAAAGGGACAGATTTGGCTGAACGCTGGGAGAGGAAGAGTTTTATACTCATTTGATCAAGTGATCCACAGCAATTAGGATATATTTATGGCCCCTATTTCAGTAGCTAATAGCCCTATTAGATCAATTCTGACTAATTGAAAAGGCAAGGAAGGAGATGAGATATTGTGTTTCAATTATGGTTGGGGACCAGTACAAAATTTGCACACTAGACAAATATCTAAAGTTTAGGTACTGTCTGTAACATCCCTTCTCAATGACATTGACTCTTCAACCAATATTACATCTTTTTTACTGCTCCATGAACTATCTGGATATGACCTTCTATAATAGTATCTGTTTTTTAGATGATCAAACATAGAATAACCACTGAGTTCCCTTTTTCTTATAAAGGTGTTGCATTATTGAATAGATCAGCCAAAACATAGTCCATTTTATGTTAAGGGTAATAGAAAAATTGCCCAATCACCCACTTGTCTTGCTGTGTTTGCTATTCTATGCCTGTAAACTTGTTTAATTGCGCCTTAAAAGCGCTATTTGAATCAAGGGTTTATTGTGCATAGACTTGGTCTTTACTTCCGCGGGTAATAATAGAATTGAAGCATTTAAGAGCCACTTTCCTCCATTTGGCAAGGCACGTGAAACCAGTTGTTTTCTTGCCCAGGCACTTTCCAATGCCATTTCTCTACTGTCTCCATATAGCAAGTCCTTCTTTTGATGCCTCTTTCCTTTGGCAATGATTCCCCCGCCCCCACTATATAACCTTCTAACATATCAAATAAAGAACCAGTTTTGTCTTATTATCTTCTTATATTCTTCTGTCCCTGCCCAGGCTGTCACTATATCACAACAGGTGTATCATTAAGATAAAGAAGTAGTAGACCAACTATTTTTAGAAATCAGCACTAGGCTGCACATTTTACGGTATTGGCACTCATGGCTTCTCCAAACCACAGCTTCCTCTCTTCCTACCCCAATGGCCCTGTTTTTGTGGAGAGAGATGTCCTTGTCTTTACCTGCGGCTCCTTCTGCCCAACCCACTCCAGGATCAACCTTCACTGCTTCTGTCTCTTTATCTGATAGACTCCATGACTCTTCCTATGGTTAACCAGGACAAAGCCAGTGGTTGACTAACTGTCAACAACTTTTGGAAGTTACAAGCTCCCAGTCAAGCATGATCTCCTGGATGAACTCCATTGAAGAAGCCCTTATCTCCTTGATACCAATTCATACTGACCCCATAGCTGAAGCAACTGGCATGAGCCGCGTCTCCTGCTCCTTGGAGCCTGCCTTGGTGAAGGAAGTATGCTGTCAATATCCTCCTTCTTCTTCTTCTGGTTGTTCTCCTGATGGAATCTCCCTCAATTCTAGCACCCTCAAAACTGGTAGCTGCTCCAGCCCCCAAAACTTGCACAAAATATATCCAAAGTTGTTCACTCCCACTCTGGAGTGGCTCTATGGATGAGCAAGATAGATGTTGTGTTTGGCTCCTGGGGACAACATCCAGGAGGAAACAATGGGAAATCTTTATAACAAAAGATTTGAGGTTTGAAGCTAGCCTTGGGTTAGCTGTCAGGGCAAAATTAAGGGCACATACCTTAATTTCCTGGAATACAAGATGAGAAAGTCCTTTTGGCAGAAATTACAGGAAAAAGCTTAAAGATTATTAAAGCTAACACAAATGTGGATAAACTTGTCTTTATTAGTTGTAATGATTCTAATTAAATAGTAGACAAGGGACAGTGATCACTCATTAGAGAGACAGAGTGGCCAAGGGAGTCACTTTGGGATGAGGTCATACCAGTATCAGACAAGGGAAGGTATGGTATTCTGGAATGGGTGGATATTGGCCCAGACCCATTTACAGAAAACAAGGAATTCCCAAACTTGAAAGTGAAACCAGTCAAATCTTTGCAGCTATTGTTATTTGAAGGCCATATCAAAATAGCATTAATGGCGCAATTTCTGACATCTCCCCCCTCAAGATTGGACACAAGGAGTTGATATTTGCGGAGAAATTTGGAGTGAACACGGGCAAAGGGACGTCCAGAGGACAGCAATTTTATGGTATACTTGACGCCTTTTTTAAAGGTGACTTTGCAGGGACTAACCCAGAGGGAATCCAGCTTATGAGCTCTACCACCTGTACAATTCTGGTAGTAGAGAACCAGATCGCCTATTTGATACTCAGGGAGGGGGGCTCTAGCAGCATTGGATGGGGAGAGCTCCAGAGCTTTGACCTTGTAAGCAGTGGAATAAGCTGTTGCTTGGATGTCAATGATACAATTGATTAAGTCTTTAAAATGGGCCTCAGGATTTGCAGACTCATCAAATTCAATCAAAGGGGGTCCCAAGATTAAGGGGGTGGTGGCTTCAGTCCATACAACAAGGCAAAAGGGGACTGACTAGTAACTCAGTGTCTAGTGAGTTGATAAGCAAAGAGGGAAGCAGGGAGGAACATATCCCAATTGGCAGCATCAGAGAGTGTGAGTTTCCTCATTATGGACACCAGGGAGGAATTGGCTTGTTCAACAGTCCTATTAGTTGAAGGGTTATATGGCGCAGAGAAAGATTGGTGGGTACCCATAGCTTTGACAATAGACATGATGAGGCAAGCATTAAAGTTGGTGCCATTGTCAGAAAGCAGGACTTGAGGGCAGCCATGTTGGTAGAAGATATCTTGCAGCAAGGAATTAGCAGTGCTCTTAGCAGTTATATTTTTTGTTGCTCTGGCTTTGACCCATTTGCTAAAATGGTCTATGGCAACTAAGATAAATTGACATCCAGACCTAGACTGAGGGAAAGGCCCAACAGCATCAATACTCACAGTATGAAAAGCATGCTTAGGGGGGATGAGCTTGAATTGGTGTTGGGAAGGACAAGGACGTTGGAGTTGATACAAATGACAGGAGGCAAGAACATCAGAGATAAGAAGGTGCATGTTCTCTCAGTAGAAGTTCTTGCATAGCCAGTCATGGGTTTTGGCTATACCTCCATGTCCAGTGTTGATGTGAGCTTAGAGGATAATGGCTATCCTCATGCTAGGGCAAATGTAGGATAGATAGGCATTGTTGACTTTTTTTGAAGAGCTGCCTATCTCAAATTACAGTGTCCTTGGATAGGGGTTATAGCGCCAGTCAAATATCTTCTGGCTCAGTGGTCCAAGAGTCATGGTACCCTATTAATTTGTACAGGCAATCAGTGTCAGCGGGGTGGATAGCTAGTATTGGCATCCTTGACAAGCCATCAATGTTCTGATGTTGGGCCCCTGGACATATATCACAGTGAAATTGTACCCTTGCAGATACAGAGCCCAACATGCTAGTTAACCTTCTGGATCTTTTAGTTGTTGCAGCCATTTAAGGGAGAAGTGATCTGTGACCACCATGAAGTGGGTCCTGTAGATGTAATTCCTGAACTGTTTTACAGCATGCAGCACCACCACACATTCCTTTTCAGTGAGGCTGTAGTTCTTCTTGTGTTTATTGAAGACCTGTGAAGAGTAGGCTACAGGTCAATCCACGCCTTCATTGTCAAGCTGAGCTAAGATGGCACCCACAGCTACTTCACTAGCGTCAGTATACAAGATGAACTCTTTATCATAATCAGGATAGACCAAGATAGGTGCCTCTTTGAGCTTGGCCTTCAGCGCTTTGAATGCTTGTTGCTGGCTGTCAGTAAACTCAAAGAGGACGTTGCAAAGCAATTGGACAAGGGGTTCACTCAGTTCATCAAAATCAGGTATGAACTGTTGGTAGTAGCCCATCATACCAAGAAGTACTTGGACCTCTCGCAGATTTGTGGGAGGTAGCATCTTGTCAATGGCTTCCTCTTTATTATTCATGGGGAGGATTCCCGTTTGAGTGACCTCATAACCTAAGAACTCAAGTCACTATTTAAAGAAGGAGCACTTGGAGGGTTTGAGTTTCAAGCCAGCTTTGCGGATTTTGATGAAGACAGCCTTTAAGTGTTCCAAATGGTCAGTAAAAGTAGCACTGAATATGGTGATGTCATAAGGTACACAAGGACACAAGAGAGCTTTAGATCTCGTAGGATGGAGTCCATAGCACGTTGAAATGTAGCAGGGGCATTGCAGAGTCCTTGGGGCATACAAGTGGGTGTAAAAAGGCCTTCTGAGGTGATAAGCGCGGCCTTTTCTCTATCTTCAGAAGATAAGTCAACTTGCCAGTATCCAGAGGCTAGATCCATGGCTGAGAAAAACTTGGAACCATCCAGCCATCTGAAAGCATTGTCAATTCTGGACAAGGGGTACAAGTCTTTCTTAGTGAGAGAGTTCAGGCGGAAATAGTCCATTACAATGCAATGTTCTCCATCCTTCTTCTTGAGGATCAGTAACCAAAAAGCCCAAGGACTTTGGGAAGGGCCAGTAGCCCAGTGTCTAGTAGTTGTTTGATCTCCTTAGATACCTGAGCATCCTCTACCCTACTACAGCAGTAAAGTTTGGCACAAAAAGGAGGTGCATCACCAGTATCAATCTGATGGATGACCCCTTTAGCCAGGCCATAGCCCGTAGGTCCAGAGGCAAAGATGTCGCTGAATTGATCAAGCAGGTCCAACCAAATATTTTTGTTGGATAGGAACAATTAGGGGAAGTCATCAGCGGTGAATAAGGAGATAGCTTGGGGATTGTCTTCAGGTAGATTGAAATCACTAAAAGTTCCAAAATGGTAGAGGGATGCCACTTGTTCTGCCCCCAGTATATGACCATGTCCTATAACCTGGCCTCAAGTCACCTGCATGGGGAGGGCTTTCAGGTTAGCAAGCATTAATTATACAGGCTCTTTGTGGGTTTGATCTAGAATACCAGGACACAGGCGGGGCTCTTTACAACTTAGGGATTCAGGTGAGTAGAGTTCCAAGAACAACTTTTCAGGTGTTTTATAAGAAATCTGATAATCAATCACCACTTGGGAGCCTGGAGGAATGGTGACAGCCGCTGGGGCAAGAAGAGGTACCCTTTCTTCTGCAGGGCAGGAAGGAGGAGGGGTGCACATTTTGGAGGAGTGAGTCCTATACTTGAGAGAAAAGATACCCGTGGGGTACTCAAGCACACAAGTTTTAAGACATTTTCCTGGGAGGCGCGGAGGTTCCTCAAAAATCAAAGGGACCTCATATCCTAAGAGCAAAAGATATCCATCTTGTAAGTTCACAATCCCAGTATACTCTCAAAGAAATTGTGTACCAACCAAGAGGTCATAGCTTTTGTTTTCAAGGACTACAGAAGGGGAAGCAATGAGGAGTTTCCCAAACCTCATGGGTAAAGCAGAGTAGGCATCAATGGCCTGAGTTTTTGCTATGTCAGCTGTGCTTTACAACTGAGTGTAGTTGAGGTCAGGGGCCAGCTTAAGTTTCTTCATTAGTTTTGAAGATAATATATTGACTGGAGAGCCTGTGTCCAAGATGGCTTTGATTTTAACCTTTTGGATGAATACTTCCACACGGGTTGTATCTTTCCCAAAGGGGGGCAAGACTGCCAAAAAATCTTGTGCAGCCTTCAGATCTTTTTCCCATTTAGCTAACATGCACCTTAAGGCAGGAATCTCTTTATAAACAGCCTGCAGTGGGAGTGATACAGTTACGTTTTGGAAGAGAGCTTCAGCTAGCTTGGCTGCTTCCTCAGAAGAATCAACCAAGTTGGGAGGTCAATGAGCTTGAGCTAGGTAAGGGCAAGTCACCATGGTTTTGGCTTCACTTGAAGATGCTTGAGAAGTGGTGGTAGTCTTCCCAGAGAAAAGCTTGTATGGACAGAGACAGTTTCTGGAACAGCCAGAACAGAATAGCCATAACTATCAGAATCTTCACTATCAGAATCTTCACGGTCTGAATCACTGGAGAGATTGTGGAATAGGTGAAGAATAGTTGGGCCAGAGAAAGACAGAGCTTCCTCATCAGAAGGAGGATCAGGGGGAGATGGTGGAGATTGGTCAGCAGAGAGTGTCTCTATCTCTAAACTGACCTCTCTTTTCCCACCTGCTCCTTGGGATTGCAACCTTCCACTCAGGGATTAGTGCAAGTACGCAAGTGGTGCCCTATTTGGCCACAGTTATGACAACTTTGCCTCTTATTCTGTCCACCTGAACCCAGCGTCATAATGTGCGGCATACAAGAAGTAGTCCCAGCATTACTGGCTTTATTTTCACGTACCACCATACCCTCATGAGTCAAATGCATGTCTTGCAAGAGCGTCTTAATACTCTTCATGGAAGTGAGTGAAGCCTTATGTGCCTTAAAGTGTAGCATAGAAGCTGGTTACTTTCAAAGCATTTGAACAAGCCGTGTAAGCTTCCTGGGGAGTTAACTGTCAACTGGTGATTAAATATTGGCCTTCAATTTAGAAGCAATTCACAAACTCAGCCAGGGTTTCCTTGGGCTTAAAGGCAATGTGCATAAATGCATTCTTCTTGGCCTCCAAGCTGAGATATCCTCCAAACTCCTCAATAAGGAGGCGCTTCATGTCCTCCCAAGTGACAATGGAGGGGAGTTTGGGGACCATCACTTGGCACGTGGGATGCAGGCAGGTAAGAATATGCTCCTTCTTAAGTTTTTCAGTGGCCCTACGCATTGCAGTCTCGTAAATTGTCAGAAAGGCAGCAATGGTAGAGGGTTTAGGATCAAATATCTGTTTGAAGGTTGGTTTGTAATTCAGGTCAATAGACAAGGAAGAGGACTGACTGTTTTCACCTGGGTTGAGGACTTTGATGTGAGAATTGCCTTCAAACTTGGATTTAGCAGAAGGTTGTCTTGCCCAGAGGAGTCAAAGGCTTTCCTCTAGGGTATACAAGGCAGAGCTGTTATGTCCACTAATATCTCTAGTGGTGGCGGCAGCAGCTCCAAATTCATCAATCTTAATTTTTTGCACCAATAAGGTGCCAGCAATCCCACTGAGGCAAGTGGTTAGGGAAGTGGTCTGAGCAACCAAGGGGATGACCTGTCCATTCATTGTCTTGGTAAAGTGGGAGAGGTTTTGTACCTCTCTTTCCAATGTGTCCTGCCTATCAGCAACATCATTTGTTACTTCTGCAAGCTGATCCAGTGCACGTGCGCAGTTGACCCGGGGTTGGCCTTCCAAACCAGGGCAGCAACCATGATTGTTCTGAGCAAGAGTATTACCAACTTCAGTTTCCTCTTCATCTTAAGACTCAGAAGACAAGTACTCAGAGTTAGAGAGGTGCTGTCTTAAGTACTCAATTTCACCTTGTAAGGTAGCCACCTGATCAGTGAGGGAGGTAATACAAGGGCAGGCATAGGTTCAACTGGAGGGGGAGGCTGCACAGAAGCTTGGCATCTAGTGGTAGCCTTGAGCTTGGCAATGGCCTCCCATACTTTGGTTTCAAAATCAGAAGGGGTCCCAACAGGAGGAGCAGGAGGAGTCACGTCAATAGAAGCCACCTGGTTGTCCACATAAATTTGCACTTGGTATAGAGTGTCACCTAGTGCAGCCTTATCTAGACTGTATTGATGCTGCAGGTGGCAGCCCCAAGTATTGACATGAGTTCCTATCAATTTGAGTTGCAAGTTGACATGCTACTGAATTGATTGAGTTCACTAACCAGAGTCTCAAAATCCTGCTGATGGTTAAGCAGAAAAGCCTCAATTTGCTCACACCAGGCTGCCTGATGTTCATCCAATTTGCATAGTTGAACTTTATGTATCCAGGGAGCAAGGAGCAAAGGGAATTCAGGGAGATGGTTAAATACTTTTGTGACGCCAACAAATTGTGCTGGTTGTCAGAAATACAAGCAAAGTGACTGTGGTACCATTCTTGATATGCCATATTCTGAGCATGGTTGTTTGAGACAGTAGTGGCTATAGCATTTATAATTTGGTTCAGGGATCCTAATGCAAGTTGATGGTGAACCAGGGCAGGTTGGATGAACTGGTTGACCAACATGCCAACAATATCCATGGATTCCATCAGTGCAGGGGGAAACCAAAGTCCAAGATGAAGGAATACAGGTCTTCAGAAGCATACCTGAGACATAGACCAGGGATAGTGTGCATTGCCACAGTGCCAGAGAGTAGCAGGGAGCAGACGGCAGCACAAGCTTGCTTGTAATTGAGAGAGAAAGCTTGAAGGGGGGCCCACGCGGGCCCGGGGGACAGCACTAATACCATGGGAGTTGAGGGGGCATAAGTGATGTCTTCTTCTAGAGGAGGACTAGAAACTTTAGGTTTCTTGGGTATTTCAGAAACAAAGGGAGAAGGACCAGAGAATGCACGTTGGAACGGGGTAACCAAGGGGCTTGCAGCCCCTGTAGTGAGCACCATTTTGTCATGTTTGGCTCCTGGGGACGACATCCAGGAGGACACAGCGGGAAATCTTTATAACAAAAGATTTCAGGTTCAAAGCTAGCCTTGGGTTAGCCTTCAGGGAAAAATTAAGGGCACATACCTTAATTTCTTGGAATACAAGATGAGAAAGTCCTATTTGCAGAAAAGACAGGAAAAAGCTTGAAGATTATTAAATCTAACATAAATAGGGATAAACTTGTCTTTATTAGGATATTTAATTCTACTTAAATAGTAGACAAGGGATGGTGATCACTCATTAGAAAGATAGAGTGGCTGAGGGAGCCACGTTGGGATGAGGTCATACCAGGATCAGAAAAGGGAAGGTATGTTATTCCAGAATGGGTTGATATTGGCCCAGACCCATTTACAGAAAACAAGGAATTCCCAAACTTGAAAGTGAAACCAGTCAAATCTAGCAGCTATCATTATTTGAAGGCCATATCAAAATAGCATTAATGGCATGTTTTCCAACAAATAGAACATGTCCTTTCTTCCTTGGTACCACCCAAATGAATCAGCATGATGCCCTGGAGTTCTATGGTCATCAGCAGAAAACTACTAAGCCAGAAGACATCCATAATGGCTGAACCATGGAATTCTCTGCTCTTCAGGATACTATAAAGGCTCAAGAGAGATGGATGGGTTTTCTGGAAGAGGATTTAGTTCTGGGCTTTCATGAAAATAAAGAGTGGCTAGATGAGTTGGGTGCTCAACAGGCTCTCCTTGACTTCCTTCAGGACCAACTAAGCAAACACCTTGAAGATGCCTCAGCAATTAGTACCTCTGAGACTCTAATGAGATTGCATAGGAATGCTAAAGTTGATAGTTCTCCCTCCCAGAAGATCAATACTTCATTGCCCCTTCCTGACTCTCACCACCTTCACAGAAGCAATGAATAAGATTTCTCCTTCATTGCACCTTCAGCAGGTACCCCAGAGTCTCTCTGGGAACCTGATATCAATCCCTCCATCACTCCTGATGGTTCTGCAGCAACTAAACCTCAGGCTAGTCAGAGCAAGAAAAAATTCACTGATGATTCTGGCGCTGAGAAGTACAATGAGGATCACTCAAAAACTTACTAAGCAGCCAGGACAAAGAGAAAACCTTGGATGTATTTGTGGTTTCACCTCCCTCCTCTCCCCCCATTCCTCTCCCTCCTGACAAGCCTGTGTCTGACCCTAGCACTTGTTTTTCCTTTACAACAGAGCCTTCTGATGCCCCTCCACTGGTTGACTTTGCTGCTCAATCAGAAACGTTGGATTCTTGCACTGTGAGAATGCAAGAAGATCTTTCCTACTGGGTCTCCACTACCAAGTTCTTCTCAGCCATGGACCTGATACCTGGCTACTGGCAGATTGATCTCTCTCCAGATGACCCAGAGAAGTGTGCCACCCTTGCCAACCAAAGGCTGTTCCAACCTACCAGGATGCCTCAGGGTCTCTCTGATTCCCCAGTCACCTTCCAATAAGCTATGGACTCTGTGATGGGGGACCTCAAGCCCTCATCTGCCCTGGTCTATCTGGATAGCATCAAAGTCTTCTCTTACACCTATAACAAACACCTGGAACCACTGGAAGAAGTGTTCAAACGTCTTCTGGCTGCTACACTTAAGCTGAAGCCAAGGAAATGAAACTTCTTTAATGAGCACTTGAAGTTACTTGTATTCATCATCAGTTGTGATGGCCTGTCCTTTACTTCTCAAGGTAGAGGCCATTAAGAAGATGCAGGTGCCTGTAAGCAAGAGTGTTGTGACCTGAGACGCGGCACATATACACAACAGGGAAACCTAACCTTAGGATTGGATTCATACTAAGTCTTGGTTAGAATGGCAGGGAAGGCTATGAAATTACCTTGTGGCCCTGATTAAATAATATCTGCTAGAAGTGGCTAGAGAGGCGCCAAAGCACGTGAAGACACAATGACAAAAATATGAATAAAACTTAAACTTTATTGGTAGAAGTGAAATGGAATATATACTTTTTAGATTTACCACAAAACATTACATGAATAGTAGGATCACTTGCCACAAGCATGAGTGGGGAAAGTGAGTTGCGCAGAATCAGGAAACTGAACAATTAAAATCCAAATTTGGAGACAGACTCATTTCAAAGTGCAAAAGCAAAAGAGAGAGAGTTGTCCTTGAAATAACCTATTGAAGGTGAAATCAAAACACAATGAATGGCAGCATTAACAACATTGCCCCCCTCTAGATTGGCCTTAGGGGGGTGGTACTTGCAGAGGAACTTGGCATACACGCAGGCAAATGGTTGACCACTATAGAATAGTTTCACAGTGTACTCTGATCCTTGCTTGAAGGTCACTTCCAGAGGTCCAACCCACAACATATCTAACTTGTGAGCGCGTCCTCCTACTCTAGTTTGATAGTAGAGAACGTGATCCCCAATATTGAACTCAGGCAAGGGAGAGCGTCCAGCATTGTCAGGAGAGAGCTCAAAAATTTTGGTTTTGTACATAGAGGTGTATGCAGTGGCTTGTATATCAATGATGCAGTTGAATAGATATTTGATATGGTCATCAGGATTCATAGCCTTATCAGAGAAAAGTAGGGGGCCTCCAAGAGTGAAGGAGTGATGAACTCACGCCCATACAACATAGCAAAGGGGGAATACCCAGTGATGCAATGTTTTCTAAGGCAATAGGCAAAGAGAGCAGCGGGTAAGTATAGATCCCAGTTTGCAGCGTCAGAGTAAGTGAGTTTCCTCATGATAGAAACCAGTGTCAAGTTTGTATGCTCAACTGCCCCATTGTTAGAATGGTTATAGGGGCAGAGAAAGACTGGTGAGACCCCAAGGCTTCAAAAACAGAGGTTACCAACATAGCGTTGAAGTTAGTCCCATTGTCAGATAGCAACACTTGAGCGCAGCCATGGCAGTAGAAAGCATCTTGCAACAGAAAGGCGGTGGTTGTTTTGGCAGTGATGTCCTTAGTAGGGCAAACTTTTACTCACTTGCTAAAATAATCAACAGCAATTAGGATAAAGTGGCAACCAGAGCAAGAGCAGGGGAGAGGCCCTACAGCGTCAATGCTGATAGTATGAAAGGCGTGTTGAGGGGGGGGGGCTAGCTTGAACTTGTGTGAGGAAGCTTGTGATTGCTGAAGCTGGCAATTGTGGCAACTAGCAATGACATCTTGAATCAGCAGGCAAAGGTTCTCCCATAAATAGTTTTTCTGGAGCCAGATGTCACAGTAGTATCATTTTTGCCTGGTATAAATTTCCCAAAGAAGAAGAATGGAAACAGGAAAGCAGCAAAACCCTTGAAAGTATTGGATGACTTAAATCTGGTCATTGACAAAAAATGGGTTAAAGCCACACCTGTTGATGGTGAAGGAATTAATTTAAATCTCCCCAAATTTTGCCCAAACAATTACGCTTTGAAGATCATGAGATATCACTACCCAGTGGCGTTTGGCAGTTGACCAGCTGGTTGCCCAGAATTATCAAATAATGACGTTGTTGACATTTTGGCAGAAGTCCCCAACCAAGAGGTGAAAATATTTCCAGCTAGCCAATCAGATTCAAGTATGTCCCTCCCAGTTGGGTTATAGTTCCTCCCATCCCCCCTCTGAAAACTTGTTTTCAGATAGGTTTACCTACTCTCAATAAAGTCATTTCCCAATATATGAAAGCTACTCTGGGGTCAAAGATCCCCCTTCTCAGGCCATAGCCGCCGCCGTCTTGGCATGGTTGAGAAAAGTCTACTTAGGACCAGAAGGTTTTGTACCACTTATTGCAAAATCACTTCTTTTCAGTGGTCCATTTACATATCCTGTTCTGTGTTGTTAATTGTCTTCATTTTGCGCTTCATCCCCTTTTTCCGTAGATTTGCAGGTTTAAAGCTTCAGTGCACATCTTTGTTCTTGGTTCTAATTTTAGCCTAGGCAATTTATCCCCACAACTTTTATCTGAGCTCGGACCTTATTTACACAACTCTAACACTGGTCATAGGTCTTGGTAATGCCTCCATGTCCTGTCTCCTTATGAGCTTAAAGCACCAACAAAAGGCAAAGACTGGGCCATACATAAGGTAGGTGGCTGCTGTAAATTGCGCTATTAATGCTATTTTGATTTGCCCTTTGAATATTGATAGTTGTGAAGATTTGACTGGTTTTGCTTATGAGTTCAGAAATTCCTCGCCTTTTGCAAATGGGTCTAGTTCAATATCCACCCATTCTGGATTATTGTACCTGTCTGTGGTTGATCCTGGTATGACCTAATCCCAGTGTGACCCCCTCAGCCACTCTGTCTTCCTATTGAGTGATCACTGCCTCTTGTCAACTATTTAAAGTAGAATAATTACTCCTAATAAAGACAAGTTTATCCACATTTGCATTGGCTTCTATAATCTTCAAGCTTTTCCTGTCCTTTCTGCCAAAAGGACTTTTACATCTTGTTTTCCAGGAAATTAATGTATGTACCCTTAATTTTGCCCTGAAGGCTAACCCAAGGCTAGCTTTGAACCTCAAATCTTTTGTAATAAAGATTTCCCGCCATGTCCTCCAGGATGTTGTCCCCTGGAGCCAAACATGACAAAATGGTGCTCACTACAGGGGCTGCAAGCCCCTTGGTTACCCTGTTCCAACGTGCATTCTCTGGTCCTTCTCCCTTTGTTTCCAAAGTACCAGATCAACCCAAAGTTTCTAGTCCTCCCCTAAAAGAAGACATTACCGACGCTCCTGAAAATCCTATGGTATTGGTTCTGTCTCCTGGGCCCTTGTAGGCCACCTTCCTGATTTCTCTCTCAACTATGAGCAAGCTTGTGCTGCCACCTGCTCACTTCTTCATTCTGGCACAGTAGCCATGCACTCTATCCCTGTCCTCTGTCTCAGGTATGCTTCTGAAGACCTGTATTCCTTCATCTTGGACTTTGGTTTCCCCCTGCACTGATGGAATCCATGGATACTGTTGGCGTGTTGGTCAACCAGTTCATCCAACCTGCCCTGGTTCACCATCAACTTGCATTAGGATCCCTGAACCAAATTATAAATGCTATAGCCACTGCTGTCTCAAACAACCATGCTCAGAATATGGCATATCAAGAATGGTACCACAGTCACTTTGCTTGTATTTCTGACAACCAGCACAATTTGTTGGCGTCACAAAAGTATTTAACCACCTCCCTGAATTCCCTTTGCTCCTTGCTCCCTGGATACATAAAGTATCAACTATGCAAATTGGATGAACATCAGGCAGCCTGGTGTGAGCAAATTGAGGCTTTTCTGCTTAACCATCAGCAGGATTTTGAGACTCTGGTTAGTGAACTCAATCAATTCAGTAGCATGTCAACTTGCAACTCAAATTGATAGGAGCTCATGTTAATACTTGGGGCTGCCACCTGCAGCATCAATACAGTCTAGATAAGGCTGCACTAGGTGACACTCTATACAAAGTGCAAATTTATGTGGACAACCAGGTGGCTTCTATTGACGTGACTCCTCCTGCTCCTGCTGTTGGGACCCCTTCTGATTTTGAAACCAAAGTATGGGAGGCCATTGCCAAGCTCAAGGCTACCACTAGATGCCAAGCTTCTGTGCAGCCTCCCCCTCCAGTTGAACCTATGCCTGCCCTTGTATTACCTCCCTCACTGATCAGGTGGCTACCTTACAAGGTGAAATTGAGTACTTAAGACAGCACCTCTCTAATACTGAAGGTTTTTCATCTGAATCTGAAGATGAAGAAGAAGGTGAAGTTGTTAATACTCTGGCTCATGACAATCATGGTTGTTGGCCTGGCTTAGAAGGTCAACCCTGGGTCTACTGTGCGCAGGCTCTAGATCAGCTTGCTGAAGTGACAAATGATGTAGCTGATAGGCAAGACACGTTAGAAAGAGAGGTCCAAACCCTCTCACGCTTTACAGAGACTCTAAATGGACAAGTCACCCTATTGGTCACTCAGGCCATTGCCTTGGCTACTTGTTTTAATGGGAGCTGGCACCTTGGCAGTACAACAAATCAAGATTGATGAATTTGGGACTGCTGCCACAACTGCCCAAGACATTAGTGGGCAGAATAGCTCTACCTATAACACCTTAGAGGAAAGCCTTCAACTTCTCTGGGCTAGACAACCTGCTGCTAAATCCAAGTTTGAAGGCAATTCTCACATCAAAGTCCTCAACCCAGGTGAAAACAGTCAGTCCTTGTCTTTGTCCATCAACCCAAATTATAAGCCAACTTTCAAGCAGATATTCAATCCCAAGACCTCTACCATTGCTAGTTTTCTGATCATTTATGAAACTGCAATGCATAGGGCTACTGAAAAACTCAAGAAGGAACAAATCCTTACCTACCTCCATCCCACTTGCCAGGAAGTTGTGGTACCCAAGCTCCCTTCATTTGTCACCTGGGAGGATATGAAGCGCCTCCTTATTAAAGAGTTTGGAGGAGACCTCATCTTGGAAGTCAAGAAAGATACATTTATGCATATTGCTTCCAAACGCAAGGAGACCCTGGCTGAGTTTGCAGATTGTTTCTACATCAAAGGCCAACAGTTAATTACTAGTCAACAGTTAACTCCCCGGGAAGCCTATACGGCTTGATCAAATGCTTTGAAGGTGAACCAGCTTCTATGTCTACACTTTAAGGCACACAAGGCTTCACTCACTTTCATGAAGAGTATTAAGACGCTCTTACAAGATATGCATTTGACACATGGAGGTACAGTGGTGCATGAGAACAAGGCCAACAGTGCTGGGACCACCTCTTGTACGCCACACATTATGACTCTGGGTACTAGTGGACAGGCTAAGAGACAGGGCTGTCATAACTGTGGCCAAATAGGGCACCACTTGCGTACTTGCACTAATCCCTGAGTGGAAGGTTGCAATCCCAAGGAGCAGGTGGGAAAAGAGAGGTCAGTTTAGAGATAGAGACACTCTCTGCTGACCAATCTCCACCATCTCCCCCTGATCCTCCTTCTGATGAGGAAGCTCCTTCTTCCTCTGGCCCAACTATCCTTCATCTGTTTCACAACCTCTCCAGTGATTCAGAGCCTGACAATTATGATAATGAAGATTCTGACAGTTATGGCTACTCCATCCTGGATGTTCTGAAAACTATCTCTGTACCCTACAAGCTTTGCTCTGGGAAGGCTACCACCACTTCCTGGGTACCTCCAAGTGAAGCTAAGTCCATGGTGGCTTGCCCTTACCTAGCTCAAGCCCATCAACCTCCCATCTTGGTTGACTCCTCTGAAGAAGCAGCAGAGTTAGCCAAAGCTCTTTTCCACAATGTAACCGTATCTCTTCCACTAAAGACTGTGTATAAGGAAATCCCTGTGTTACGGTGTATGCTGGCCAAATGGGAAAAAGATCTGAAGGCTGCGCAAGATGTGTTAGCAGTCTTGCCTCCCTTTGGGAAAGATACAACCCACTGGAGGTATCAATCCAAAAGGTCAAAATCAAGGGCATCTTGGACACGGGTTCCCCTGTCAATGTGGTATCTTCCAAGCTAATGAAGAAACTTAAGTTGGCCCCTGACCTCAACTACACACAGTTGTATAGCACAGCTGGCATGGCCCAAACTTGAGCCATTGGTGCCTACTCCGCTCTACCCATGAGGTTTGGGAAACTCCTCATTGCTTCCCCTGCTGTGGTCCTAGAGAACAAAAGCTATGACCTCTTGGTTGGTACTCAGATCCTCCAAGAATATAACGGGATTGTAAACTTACAAGATGGATACCTTTTGCTCTTGGGATATGAGGTTCCTTTAATTTTTGAAGAGCCTCCGCGCCTCCCAGGAAAACGTCTTAAAACTTGCGTGCTTGAGTACCCTACAGGTATCTTCTCTCTCAAGTATAGAACTCACTCCTCCAACATGCGTACCCCTCCTCCTTCCTGCCCTGCAGAAGAAGGGGTACCCCTGCTAGCGCCAGCTGCTATCACCATCCCCCCAGGCTCTCAAGTGGTGATTGACTCCCAGATTTCCTATGAGCTGCCTGAAAAGTCCTTCTTAGAGCTTTACTCACTTGAATCCTTGAGTTGTACCAAGTCTTGCCTATGTCTGGGGATTTTAGACCAAACCCACAAAGAGCCCGTGCAATTACTGCTTGCTAACATGACAGCCCTGCCATGCAAGTAACCAGAGGCCAGGTTGTAGGTCATGGTTGTGTACTTGGAGCAGAACATGTATTCTCCCTCATCCCCTTCAGAACTTTCAGTGATTTCAACCTACCTGAAGATGATCCACAAGTTCTCTCCTTGTTCACTGCTACTGATTTCCCCCAATTGTCTCTGGTTCAACAAAAGACATGTTGGACCTACTCAATTAGTTCAGTGACATCTTTGCCTCTGGACCTACAGACTATGGCCTAGCTAAAGGAGTCATCCATCAGATTGATACTGGGGATGTGCCTCCTTTTTGTGCTAAACCATACCGCCATAGTAGATTGGAAGATGCTCAGGTGTCTAAAGAACTCAAGAAACTTCTGGATGCTAGTTTACTGGCTCCTTCCCAAAGTCCTTGGGCTTCCCTATTACTGATTCTCAAGAAAAAAGATGGGGGACACCGTATTGTAATGGATTATTGTCGCCTAAACTCTCTCACTAAGAAAGATTTGTACCCCTTGCCCAGAATTGACAATGCTCTCAGACAGCTGGGTGGTTCCAAGTTTTTCTCTGCCATGGATCTGGCTTTGGGGTATTGGCAGGTTGACCTATCACCTGAGGATCAAGAAAAGGCTGCACTCATCACATCAGAGGGCCTCTTTTAACCCACTTGTATGCCCCAGGGATTATGCAATGCCCCTGCCAGATTTCAGCGAGCTATGTACTCCATCTTCTGGGACCTAAAACTCTCTTGTGTCCTTGTGTATCTTGATGATATCACCGTATTCAGCGCTATCTTTACTGACCACTTGGAGCATCTCAAGGCTGTTTTTGTCAAGATCTGTAAAGCTGGCCTGAAACTCAAACCCTCCAAATGCTCTTTCTTCAAGGAACGTCATGATTTTATAGGACATGAAGTCACTCAGACTGGAATCCGCCCCATGAATAACAAGGTGAAAGCCATTGACAAGATGCTACCTTCCACAAATCTTTGAGAAGTACAAGTCTTCCTTGGTATGATGAGCTACTACTGACAATTCATCCCTGACTTTTCTGAACTGAGTGAACCTCTAGTCCAACTGCTTTGAAATGTCTCCTTTGAGTGGACTGACAGCCAGCAACAAGCATTTGAAGCGCTGAAGGCCAAGCTCAAGGAGGCTCCTATCTTATTCTATCCTGATTATGATAAAGAGTTCATCTTGTATACCAACGCCAGTGGCGTAGCTGTGGGTGATATCCTTGCCCAACTCAACAATGAAGGTGTAGATTGACCAGTAGCCTACTCATCAAGGGTTCTTAATAAGCACAAAAAGAACTACAGTGTTACAAGAAGGAATGTTTGGCTGTGCTACATGCAGTGAAGCAGTTTTGGCATTACATCTATGGAACCCATTTCACAGTAGTCACCAATCACTCCTCCCTCAAGTGGTTACAACAGCTAAAGGAACCCAAAGGCCGGTTAGCACCTTGTGCTCTACGTCTGCAAGGGTATGATTTCACAGTGGTACACCGTCCTGGGGCCCAACATCAGAATGCTGATGGCCTGTCAAGGATGCCAATCCTGGCTATCCACCCCGCTGATGCTGATTAATTATATTAGCTAATAGAATATCCTGACTCTTGGAACACTGAGCCCAAAGATATCTGCCTAGCTCTACAGACCCTAACCAAGGACACCATAATTTATTGATAGACAACTCTTCAAGAAGGTTAACAATGCCTACCTACCATACATTTGCCCTAGTATGAGGATAGCCATCATCCTCCAAGCTCACATTGATACTGGCCATGGAGGTATAGCCAAGACTCATGAATGGTTGTGCAAAAACTTCTACTGGGAAAACATGTGCCTCTTGATACCTGATGTCCTAGATTCCTGCCATTCTTGTCAACTCCAACGTCCTTGTCCTTCCCAATATCAGTTCCAACTCATCACTCCAAAACATGCCTTCCATACAGTGAGTATTGATACTGTTGGGCCCTTCCCCCGTTCTAGGTTGGGATGCCGGTTTAATTTGGTTGCTATAGACCACTTTAGAAAATGGATTGGATCCAGAACAACAAAAGATATAACTGCTAAGAGCACTGCTAATTCCTTGCTGCAAGATATCTTCTACCAACATGACTGCCCTCAAGTCCTGCTTTCAGACAATGGCACCAACTTTAATGCTTGCCTCATCACCTCTATTGTTGAAGCTATGGGGACTCACCAGTTGTTCTCTGCGCCATATAACCCCTCCACCAATGGAACTGTTGAAAGAACAAACTCCACCCTAGTATCCATCATGAGAAAACTCACGCTCTCTGACGCTGCCAACTGGGACATGTTCCTCCCTGCTGCCCTCTTTGCCTACCACCTTAGTAGACATTGGGTGACTGGCCAATCCCTTTTTGCCATGCTTTATGGATGTGAGGCCACTACCCCCTCAATCTTGGGACCTCCTCTGATTGAGTATGATACATCTGCAAATCCTGAGACCCACGTGAAAGACCTAACCAACCGTATCATTGACATCCAGGCAACTGCCTACTCCACTGCTTATAAGGTTAAGGCTTTGGAGCTCTCTTTGTCCAATGCTGCTAGAGCCCCCCAATTACTAAGTAGGCAATCTAGTTCTCTACTACCAGAATTGTACAGGTGGTAGAGCCCACAAGCTGGATTCTCTCTGGATTGGGCCCTGTGAGGTTATCTTCAAGAAGGGCTTTGAGTACACTGTGAAGCTAATATTGTCTGGCTGTCCCTTTGCTTGCGTCCACTCCAAATACCTTTGCAAGTATCAACTCCCTCTGTCTAATCTTGAGGGGGGAGATGCCGTAAATTGCACTATTAATGCTATTTTGATTTGCCCTTTGAATATTGATAGTTACAAAGATTTGACTGGTTTTGCTTTTGAGTTTGGAAATTCCTTGCCTTCTGCAAATGGGTCTAGTTTAATATCCACCCATTCCGGATTATTTCACCTGTCTGTGGTTGATCATGGTATGACCTCATCCCAGCGTGACCCCCTCAGCCACTCTGTCTTCCTATTGAGTGATCACCGCCTCTTGTCAGCTATTTAAAGTAGAATCATTACTCCTAATAAAGACAAGTTTATCCACATTTGTGTTGGCTTTTATAACCTTCAAGCTTTTCATGTCCTTTCTGCCAAAAGGACTTTTACATCTCATTTTCCAGGAAATTAAGGTACATGCCCTTAATTTTGCTCTGAAGGCTAACACAAGGATAGCTTCAAACCTCAAATCTTTTTTTATAAAGATTTCCTGCAGTGTCCTCCAGGATGATGTCCCCTGGAGCCAAACACAACAGTAGCAGTCTTGTACTTTACTTGAAAAGCTGGTTGTCACAAATGAGCTTGTCTTCAGATAGTTTGGATATGGCAATACAGATTTCTTCTGTCTTGTTCTCCCAGGAGGAAGGGTACCCAATTAGTTCATATAGTTGGTCAGCCTCAGCAAGGTGTAGAGCAAGGATGGGCATTCTGGACAATCCATCAGTGTTCTGATGTTGAATCCCAGGACAGTGAAATACTGTGAAGTTGTAATCTTGCAGGCAGAGAGCCCATCTAGCTAGGCGCCCTTCAGGTTCCTTAAGCTGCTGTAACCACTTAAGAGAAGCGTGGTCAGTGACAACTGTGAAGTGGGTGCCATATATGTAGTGACAAAACTTCTTGACTGCATGCAAAACGGCAAGGCACTCCTTCTCTGTGACACTATAGTTCTTCTCATGCTTGTTTAGCACACAGGAAGTGTAAGCCACAGGATGATCTACACCCTTGTTGTCCAGTTGGGCCAAGATAGCCCCAATAGCAAGGTCACTAGCATCAGTGTATAAGATGAACTCCTTATCATAGTTGGGATACATGAGGATTGGCGCCTCTTTGAGTTTTTGCTTAAGGGTCTCAAAGGTTTGCTGTTGACTGGCAGTCCATTCAAAAGGGACATTACGCACTAGTTGGACCAGGGGTTCACTAGTATCAGAAAAGTCAGGGATAAACTGTATGTAGTAGCCCATCATCCTAAGAAAGACTTGTAACTCTTGCAGGCTGGTGAGCAGAAGCATTTTGTTGATGGCTTCAACCTTCTTAGTCATTGGGCAAATCCCTGTTTGGGTTACTTCATGGCCCAAGAATTCAAGACACTTTTTTGTGAAAGCACACTTAGATGGTTTCAAATTAAGGCCAGCCTCTTGAATCTTTATGAATACCTCCTTGAGGTGAGCCAGGTGATTGGTGAAGGTAGTACTGAAAACTGTTATATCATCTAAGTACACTAGGACACATAAGAGCTATAAATCACGGAGGATGGATTCCATGGCTTGTTAGAAAGTAGCCAGAGAATTGCAGAGCCCTTGCAGCATGCAAATAGGCTCAAAATTTCTTCAGAAGTGATGAGTGTAGCCTTTTGTCTATCCTCAGGAGAGAGATCAACTTGCCAGTATCCAGAAGCTAAATACATAGCAGAGAAGAACTTGGAGCCACCAAGGCGGCAGAGAGCATCATCAATGCATGGTAAGGGGTAGGAATTCTTTTTGGTTAAGGATTTCAAGCGTTGGTAATCCATCACAATACAATAAAATCCATCCTTATACTTCAGTATGAGCAGGGGGAGGCCCATGGACTTTGGGAAAGAGCTAATATCCCATAATCTAATAGTTGCTTGAGCTCTTTAGACACTTGAACGTCTTCCATGCAACTGCAGCAATAAGTTTTAGCACAGAAGGAGGGAGTGTCACCAGTATCAATATGGTGAATGAAAACTTTGGTTATACCATAATCAGTGCTATCTTTAGAAAAGATATCTGAAAACTGATCTAGCAAAGCTATTACCATCTTCTGTTATACTGGGGATAGTTGCAGGAAATCTTGAGCGGTGAACAAAGACAGGACTTGTGGCTTGTCTTCAAGTAAATTGAAATCCTGAAACGTGCCAAAGGGATATAGAAACAGTACATCAGGAGCATTCAACAACTTTCCATTGCCAACAAACTGCTCTCTAGACACTTTTATGGGGAGAGAAGTTAATTTGGCAATCAGCAATTGAACAGGGTCTTTATGAGAGACATCCATGATTCCCGGGCATAGGTAGGGCTTGTTGCACCCTAGAGAGGGAGGAGAGTATAACTCTAGAAACATATGCTCAGGTAACTCATAAGATATTTGTGAGTCTAGGATGGGTTGAGACCCCAGGGGAATGATTAAAGCTGAAGTGGCCAGGAGAGGGATCTACTCAGACGCAGGGCAAGCCATAGGAGAACACTTCATGTTGGATGAATGTGTACAGTATTTTAGGATAAAAACACCAGTGGGATATTCTAAGCCATACATGTCTTGAGGCACTTCCCTGGGACTTTGATAGGCTCTTTGAAGATCAGAGGGACTTCATACCCTAGGATGGAGAGGTAACTATCCTTCAAGTTTATGATCCCATTGTATTCCCCAAGGAATTGAGTACCAACTAGGAGTTCATAACTCTCATTCTCTAAGACAACTGCAGGCGCGTCCAAGAGTAGGTTGTCAAACTGCATGGGAAGAGCAGAATAAGCCCCTATAGCACAAGTCATGGATAGCCCAGCTGTGCCATACAACTGGGGTAATCAAGGACAGGGGCGAGTTTGAGCTTCTTGACAAGCTTTGAAGAGACAACATTAACAGGAGACCCTGTGTCCAGGGTGGCCTTGTTTTTCACCTTTTAGATGAATATTTCCACACAAGTGGTAGTATAACCAAAGGGAGGGAGGACAACCAGAATGTCCTGGGCTTCTGCTAGCTCTTTGTCCCATTTTTTGATCATGCATCTCAAGCCTGGAAACTCCTTATAGACAGTCTGAAGAGGAAGTGAGACCAAAAAGTTCTTTAATACAGCGTCAACAACCTCAGAAGCTTTCTTGAATGACTCTACAAGCACAGGGGACCTCTTAGCTTGGATGAGGTATAGGAAAGAGACAACCTCCTTGGCTTCAGACAGCAGCTTGGAAGTTGTTGTAGTTTTCTTGGAACATAAATTATAAGGGACTGTGATAGTTTTGGGGACAGCAAGAACTGAATACCCATAGGCTTCAGGATGCTCCACATCTGAATTTTCCATGTCAGAGTTATCAGAAATGTTGTGGAATAACAGCATAATGGGAGGAGCCCCAGTGTCAGCAGGCTCAGAGTCAGCAATGGAAGGGGGATTGAAGGAGACAGGGAAGAATTGTCAACCAGGAGCGTCTCTGCCTCTAGGTTGACTGTTCTTTTCCCTCCTGTTCCTTGGGATCAGCCCCTTCAACCCAAGGGCTGGTGCAGAATTGAGAATGGTGACCTATCTGGCTAACATTTATGGCAACCTTGGCGTCAAGGAGGATTTTGTGAGTTCATGGTGAGGATACATGGGCTACAGGAAGACAAACCAGAGTTAGAGGCTGCACAATTCTCCCACACAATAGCTCCAGAATGGGTAAGGTGCATATCCTTCAACAGTGTCTTTTTGCTCTTCATAGAGGAAAACATGGCTTTATGATCCTTAAAGTGAATGCACAGCAGTTGGTTCACCTTGAGGGCTTGAGCGCAAGCCATGTAAGCTTCATGGGCTGTCAATTGTCTGATTGTTATCAGTTGTTGTCCTTCCATTTAGAATCTATCTGCAAACTTGGCTAGAGTTTCCTTAGGTTTGAAAACAAAGTGCATGGAAGCGTTCTTCTTCAGTTCCAAACTAAGTTCATCACCAAAATTGTCAATCAGAAGTTACTTCATATCTTTCCAGGTCTTAATAGTGGGCAGCTCTAGCACTACCACCTCTTGGTAGGTTGGGTGCAACCAGGTTAGAATGTGTTTCTTCTTAACCTCATGTAAAGCTCTTCTCATGATAGTTTCATAGATAGTTAGAAAAGCCTTAATGGTTGAGGTTTTGGGGTCAAAGTCTTTCTTAAAGATAGGCTTGAAATGCGCTTCTGGAGTTGGGCACCATTGTTGCTATCAAGTACATTTATGCGCAGGGATAATTCTTCTTTGGATTTGGAGGGGGGCTGTCTGGCTCACAGCTGGCAAATACTTTCCTCAAGAGTAGTCAGGGTCTCAGTAGTGCGGGTACCCATATTAGTAGCTAGGGTGGTGTGTTGTTCAGTAACATCTAGGCGTTGACCCTGTGTTGTTACTACCAAGGAAAGCTCAGCCAGCCAGGAGGTAAGGAAGGCCCCACTGAGAGGCAAGGGGCAAACCTGTCATTCACTGAATCAATTAACTCACTCATTTCTTGCACGTCCCTATCAAGTTTGGTGTGATCTTGTTTCAAATGATCCACCTCATTAGCTAGAGCAATCAACTCTCTAGCACATTGAATTCAAGGGGCTCCTGGCAATCCAGGGAAACAGCCATCTTCATCAATAAATCTAACTGGGCTAGCAGCAATTGCTACCATTTTGCGCAGGGCAGCAAGCTCTTGATGTAGTTCAGTAACTTGGATTGTCAGAGCAAGCACCTGAGAATCAGGCTGAGGTACTTCAGTAGGGCAACCTTGACTACAGGTAGATGCTTGTAGCTCTTGAATGGCATCCCAGAGTCTCTGCTCTCTATCTACCAATTTTTTTAATGATGGAGAGGGCGGAGCATCTGGCTTGGGCATAGATAATTCATTCACTTGAGTCTGGAGCTTGGTAATAGCAGCGGCAGTGACACCCCTTTCTTGATCAAATTCTTCACCAAGATCACAAAAACCTTTAGCAGCAAGGACTGCTACTTGTTGCAGTTGCTCAAAGGAGTAAGCACTGAAAGCATTAAGCTGCTGTACAAGTTTTTCAAAATTGGTGAGATAGGCGTTCAAGGTGGAATCTACTTGAGTTTGAAAGGGCTGTTCCAACTAGTGAAACTCATGTAGACACTTCCTGACATATTCAGGGATAGACTGGCGCATTTGCTTGATAGAATTAACCAAGTGGATTTGAGAAGTGACAGAGTCACGCTGATTGTATGACACCAAGGAAAACAGGGAGTGGATCCATTGTTGATAGGCAGCAAACTGATCCCAGTGATTTGTGACAGCTGCTTGTAGGGATAAAATCTCCTGAAGTGGAGCCCTTTTACCATTTGATGGTGGGCTAAGGCAGGTTGTACAAAGGATGATAATAGGTGTTCAGCGGAGCCAGCTGCTGAGAAGAGATGCTGTGGAAATTGTGGAGCCACAATCAACTTGTAGTATTCTGCTCAACTGAACTGAAGCTGGAGGCAAGGGATGTTCCCATCACGGGCTAACCCCAGGGCTACTGCCATGACTTGTTCCAAGTCAGTGGTACCCAAAGGGTAGACCACTAGGTGGGGACCCTTCCCAAGGTTCAGTACAGTAGGGACAATAGGTGAGTCTGTGATGTCTTCCTCAATAGAAGGACTGATAATTTCAGGCAAATCCAGCTCTTGTATGAGAGGAGGCAAAGGTCCTGAAAACGTTGTTGTGAAAGGGATAACCAAGGGGCTTACAGCCCCTGTGATGAGCACTATTTTTGTTGTGACCTGAGGCACAGCACAGATTCATAACAGGGAATCCTAACTTTAGGATTGTATTTGTACTAAGTCTCAGTTAGAATGGCAAGGAAGGCTATGTAATTACCTTGTGGCCCTGATTGAATAATATCTGCTAGACGTGGCTAGAGAGACGCCAAAGTACATGAAGACACAAAGACAAAAATGTGAATAGGACTTAATTCTTTATTGGTGAACATGAAATAAAATAATAAGCGGTTGGCAATACCCCAAAAAAGTACTAGGACAGTAGGATCACTCACTATAAGCATGAGTGGGGCAAGTGAGTTGCGCAGGATAAAGAAACTGAACAATTGAATTTCCCAATTTGGAGCCAGACTGGTTTACAAGGGCAAAAGTAAAAGAGATAGATTTGTTTTCAAAATCATTCATCAAAGGCAAAATCAAAACACGTTGAATGGCGTCATTCATAACAAAGAGGGACATCCCGGTATTACTGGGGTTGGTTGGCTATTATTGCTGCTTTATTCCCAACTTTGCTTCCCTGGGCAATACACTGTTCCAACTCCTTTGAGCTGATGTGAACTTCTTCTGGGGCCTGACTTTCAAGACAGAAAGTGCTGCTCTCAAGGGAATACTAACTTCAGCCCAAGTATTGGCTTACACTGACTTTGCCAAGCTGTTTATGGTTCATACAGACGCTAGCCTGACTGCTATTGGGGGTGTTCTCTCCTAATTGGACTCTGAAGGACTCAAAAATCATTTTGGATACTTCTTGCACATGCTTAATGTTCATGAGAAGAACTAAACTGTCACCGCTTGGGAGTGTCTAGCTTTAATACACTACTACCAGCAGTTCAGAGTGTATCTCCATGGGGTAAACTTCACAGTGGTAACAGACCATGCCTCCCTGCAATGGCTGGAGACCCTCAAGTATCCTGAAGGGCATCTGGTGCCCTGGGACAGTAAGCTCCAGGCCTACAAATACAAAATCATTCATTGAGATGGAGCTGTCCACCAGAATGCTGACTGTCTCTCATGCCTTCCTACTGTTGCCTTAGTATCTCCATGGCTGACATTCTCTATGACAAGCTTATGAAGGATCCTTCTTTGTGGGAGGAGGAGCCGGTAGAGATACAGAGGACTCTCAAGAAGTTAGCTGCTGACACCAAGGTATCTAGGGGACAACTCCTGAAGCTTTGTGAATACTCTTGGCTACCGTACATACGCCCATTCATACGCATAGACTCAGTGGTGGCTGCTCAAAAGACTACTGGTCATGGTGGTATACAGAAGACGGTAGCCCTGCTACAACAGTACTGCTTCTGGGAAGGAATATACACTGATATAGTAGATACACTAACCACATGTCAGGACTGCAACATTGAGAGACCTAAGTTGGCCAAGTTCTAACACAGACTTGTACGCCCTGGGTTTGCTTTCCACACAGTAGCCATTGATGTAGTGGGCCCCTTGCCAGTTATCAAAAGCCACAACAAGTTCATCATTGTGGCTGTTGATCATCTGACTAAATGGTTAGAGGCCAAGGCAATTCCCAACCAGTCTGCACTGGATACAGCTATGTTCATCCTGGAAAACATCATATACAAGCATGGTTGCCCCCAGATTCTGCTGACAGACAATGGTATTGTTTTCACCAGTCACATCATCTCCCGCCTCAACCAACTGATGGGAATCTGTGGGACGGTATCCACCCCTGATTACCCACAGATAAATGACATGGTAGCGCTCATTAATGGAAGCATGATCCAGATAATCCAGAAGCTCAGTCACCAACATGAGACAGATTGGTATACCTTCTTGTCAAACACCACCTTTGCATACAACATTGGATGCCACTGCTCTACTAGCAAACCACCCTTCCAGTTAATATATGAACCATCACCAGAAATCCCACCCTTGTTATACACTCTGCTGGATCCCAGCCTTTTTGCATCTCCAGAAGTCTATCTCCATGAGCTTGTCCAGAACCTTGGTTGCCTGCAATCAGAAGCATATACTGTGAACATAAATTATAAGCTTCAAGGCACTGGAAAAGCGTCCTTAATCAATCTTCCCTGTTCACATACACCATAGGAGACTCTGCATGCTTCTTCAGCAACAGAGGCTATAGAAGAGAATGAAAACTGGCCTCCTTATAACAAGGCTCAGCCCAGCTCATCCAGAAGACTGACTCCAACTACTGTATCCTGAAGAAGCCCTTTTCTGGGAAAATGATTACTAGAGTACACACTCAATACATGTGTGCTGCTCCTAGTGATCAAGAGTAAGCCCCAATGAGGACAACAGCCCAAAAATCCCAATTAAAATATTTTATGGGTTGTTGTCCTGCTTGTGATAGTTAGAAGATATAAGTTATAAGGGACAAGGAATAAGGAACAAGCAACTATTGAGGAGTGACAAGATTCTGCCAATACTTCCCCAACTGTTTCATCATTTGAAATGAAGCCAGGAAAAACAACTGATTGCTGTTCTTTGGGGTTCTTTGGATATCTGCCTGTCATGCCTGCCTCCCAAGGGTGCCACACAATTCAACCTGTTTGTCTGATCCAGTGGGGGGAATGTTGCATTATTGAATGGATTAGCCAAAACATATTCCATTTATGTTAAGGACAATAGAAAAATTGCCCAATCACCCACTTTTTTTGCCGCATTTGCTATTCTATGCCTGTAAACTTGTTTAATTGCGCCTTAAAAGCGCTATTTGAATCAAGGGTTTATTGTGCATAGACTCGGTCTTTACTTCCGCAGGCAATAATAGAATTGAAGCATTTAAGAGCCACTTTCCTCCATTTGGCAAGGCACATGAAACCAGTTGTTTTCTTGCCCAGGCACTTTCTAATGCCATTTCTCTACTGCTTCCATATAGCAAGTCCTTCTTTTGATGCCTCTTTTCTTTGGCAATAATTTCCTCACTCCCACTATATAACCTTCAAACATATCAGATAAAGAACCAGTTTTGTCTTATTATCTTCTTATATTCTTCTGTCCTTACCCAGGCTATCAATATACCACAACATGTATAGTATTAAGATAAAGAAGTAGTAGAATAACTATTTGTAGAATTCAGCACCCAGGCTGCACATTTTACAATAAAAGGGGGCCATCTTGAATTTGGGTATCAAGAGACATTTTTCCAGTTGTTCTTGAGAAGGAAAAGAATCAGAAGTCCACAATTCAGGCTGTCCAATCAGATCAAAAATCATGTCCTCCTCAACATCCAGACAAGCAAGTACAGGCAAACAGGATAGCTCATCAGTGCTTTGATGTAATGCTCCAGCTTGGTGAAGAATAGTGAAGTAGTATCCTTGAAGCTTCAAGGCCCAATGAGCAAGTCTTCCATCAGGGTCTCATATTTGCAACCATTGTAGAGAAAGGCTATCAGCAATCACAATGAAGTGAGTACCATACAGATAAAGGCAAAATTCTTTACAGCTAATTAGACTGCAAGACATTTTCTTTCAGTTATGCTGCAATTTTGTTTGGTTTTGGAAGGAGATTTGCTATAATAAGATACAGGATGGTCTACTCCTTGATCATCTTTTTGAGATAGAATGATGTCTATGACAATGTCACTGGCATCAGTGAATTGGAGAAAAAGTTAAGAGAGGACCAGGTGGACAAAGACAGGGGAAGTGGTCAAAGTATGTTTTAGGGCTTTGAAGGCATAGTCCTGCTATTTGTTTCATTAGAAAGGCACCTCTTTGTGTAACAGATAGATCAAAGGTTCTGTCAATTCAGCAAAGTGGGGGATAAACTGACAATAATATCCAGCTATACCAAGAAAAATCTGGACATCCCTTAAACTAGCAGGAGTAGACATCTTTTGAATGGCTTCAATATTGTTATTCAGTGAGCAATATATTTTTTTGAGATGTGACTTCCTAAAAATTACATTTCTTCCTTAAAGAAGGAGCATTTAGAAGGTTTTGGTTCAAGTCCAGCCTCCTGTAGTTGTTGGAAAACAGTCTTTAAATGATCTATATGTTGGTTGAAGGTTTGAAAAAATATGGCTATAACATCAAAATCTACTAACATAGGTCATATTGGGGTCAACAAGTAGATTTTTTATAGATCTCTGGAAATTTGCAGGAGCAGTAAACAAACCTTGTGGCATTTGAGTTGGTTCAAACAATCCTTCACTCAAGATAAGTGCACATTTCTCACGGTCTTCTGGTGAGAGGTTAATTTGCCAATGGCTGCTAGTTAAATCCATGAAAGAGAAATATTGAGATCCCCCAAGTAGTAACAAAGAGTCATTGATTCTAGAGAGTGGATATATTTCTTTTTGGTGATAGAATTAAGTCTTTTGTAATCCATTAAAAATCAATGAGAAACATCTTTCTTCTTTATTAACAACAAAGAAGAGGCCCAAGGACTTTTTAAGGGTTATAATAGTCTAGCTTCTTATATTTTGATAGGGCTAAGAGCATATAGGTTTGTTATCATCCAAGTTGAGCTGATGTTGAGTGCCCTTCATTAATCCAAAATCATGAGGGCCTGTGGAAAACACGTCAGCATACTCTTGTAGCATTCTTCAGAAGTTTGTTTCTCTTCAGGAGCTAGCCCAGCTCCAATAAAGGGAAATGAGGCTATAATAGCTTCATCTTATAAAACAATATATTGTAGAGATCTACATGCTTGGGTGGAAGAGATGTCCTCAATATTCATCAAATGCAAATAGGCAATGGGAGTTTTTTATCAATCATCATAGGCTTTTCTTTCAGATTTCCTAATAATACAGTTAATTCCAATTGTAGGCTGGATTCAATATTCCAGGGTAAACTAAAAGTTATTGTGGAGAAGAGTTCTTGATGTTTTAGATGAGGACAAGTTGAGTAATTGGGATTTATAACTGATTTCTGATGGGAACTATGACCTGTAATATAGGAGCTATGGTAGTCTTCTCTACTAAACAGACAGGCATTCCTTATCAGCTGGGACAGTGAAAGGGGGAAGTTTAATCTTTTTTGTACTAAATTTTAATTTAAAGTTAGAATATAAGTAGACTGCTATAAAATACAGGAGCAACATTTCTGAGGCCATTTAGAAATTTCAGAAGTTGTATACATGGGAATATGATATCAAAGTAAAGATAGAAATTTCTCTGGGGTGTTGATTATCCTGTCAAACTCTTTGAGGAATTGTTTACCTGTAGAAGATTCAGGAAATTCATGCTTGATTCTTCATTATCCTGGTCTGACTCTTTGAAGTTTTGACAAGGAATCCTTTATATGAGTTTCAATGAGCTCAGATTCCAGGCAAGTAATCTTGGCATTAATCTTGTTGACATCTGGTGACCATTTTCACGCTTTTCACTTCTCATAGTCTTAGCTGCAGGCATCTTTTTCATTCCATGGTAGTCTTCTTTTGGCAACAGTACTCATGTTGACACCAATAATGTTGACAGTTCAAATGTTGATACTATAGTAAAGTGACAACCCAGTTTTACTTAATGTTGTCTTCTGGATGTCAACCCTTTTTTAATTGACAGTACACTTTACCCTGAATTTTTTTTAAAAAATATTTTTTAAATACATTATTATACTAAAATAACCCCAGAGAGTCCAAAAAATTAATAAGAATACTATAAATAATAATGATAAGGAGATATAAGCAATTATTTTTTAATTTACTATGTAAATTACACTCTTTATTATAAAAAAATTATTTCCATAAAAATTAAAATTACAATGAACAAAAAATAAAGATATTTGATATATCATAATAGCCACAAAATATGTCAGGAATGACAATTCAGATGCTCCTAAATATCAAAATACAGAACCAGAGTCAAACCCTGGACAAAACCCTTCACGGACCGCCAGACCCACAGGCTGGGAACCCAATAACCCACTTCTGATCAATAAAGGGTACAACACGCCATTTCAAAAACAGCATCTCAAAAAACGCCATCTCAAATTTAATTTGAGATGGCGTTTTTTGGGTTAGTGATTTTGAATCACAAAAAATAAAATAAACAATAAAATAGTTAAAATTTAAAATACTTTTATAATATGGCATCTTATATTTTACGCTATCTCAATTCCGTCACTTTGAGTCAGATTAATTAGATCTTATTTTGCCAACTTTATTTACATATGAAAACACTTAGTGTGGGGCGTGTTTACGCCATCTTGACTTTACGTCATTTTGAATTACGCCATCTATCTTAAACTAAAATAAGCTGACACCCAAACTAAAATAAAGCCTGTGGTATAGTGCCAGAAGATGTTCCTATAGTATTAATCTAAGACACTTATAATAAGAACAACCTAAAAAGACGCCACTATGATAGTCCTTCTAGTGATTGTCATTGCTGGGTAAAAAACCAGTTTTGTTATATGTAATTTATAACTTTATTATACATGGATATGTTGATAAGGGTTTCATCAATAAAATATTTTAATAGTGATTTTAATATAGAAGATGGTGATTACGTCATTTTGATTTACGTCACTTTGAATTCCACCAAGTTTCACATCACCCAATTAATTTGATGCACACAATGGATAGGGGAAAATAAGGGGAAATTACATATGACGCCAGGCTACGCTATATCAATTCCCCCAAAGCAATTCTTGCTTTCCACTTTTCAAAAGTATAGTTTCACATCAAAACCAACATTAATAAAAAATGTAAGAAAACATGAAAATTTGCAAATATATATTTTTTCATCTCCTCTAAACAACTGGGTACTTTTAAACCCCAGGTGTATAAGCTAGTTTTGAGAAATTTAAGTTTTACTCTTTGGCCCAGTTGAGGTAGCTCCACTGTAAATTTATTAATTCAATATAAAAAATGATCAAAAACACTATGTTTTTGAGCTACAGCACCTTTATTATGTCACTTCAAAAACGCCATCTTGAGAGCAAGTTTTCGGTCAAAACTCAAAGTTTTGCCTACTTGCGTTACTAATAAAAAATTATTTTTTCAAAATAAAAAACATCGAAATTTTGATAGTATATATTATTTGATTTACTCTACAATTCTATGTAAAAAAATGATACTTTTATATTAAAACATTCTTGTTTTTCTCTTTAAAAACAACCCTCAAATTGCTCATACTTTGATACTAATTCACTTTTAGATGCCTCCCAAGTTCATCAACAAAGATGTGTCCAAGGCCTCAAAGGCCAAAACTAGCCTAAAAAGCAGTTGGCTAAGGGTAAAGCTCCTCCCAAGACACCTATGCCCTCACCAGAGCCTGAGGAAATAAGCCCAACCCCTCCCATTCTCCTTTTGTTTACTCCCTGTCAGACCCTCAAGAGAAGTTGTTCAACTTCAATTGCCATTCTGACCCCACTTCAGAGCCTGAGGATGAAGAAGAGCAGGAGCCTGAGCCTGGTGCTCCTGCAGATGAGCCAATTGAGCTCTGGGATCTTAACTCAATCCACAATGTATGCAACAGAAATGGCACATTTGCTGTGCCCGCCACATACCCTGTCAGCTATCCAATTATGACAAAGAAAGGGGGTGCTGGCTTTGTCCACAAGGGCTACAGCTTCAGCTGCAACAACAAGAAGAAGCCCATCCGTCAGAATCACTTCAAATGTGATAATGTTGGCTGTCCAGCTAGACTTACCACCTATGGGTTCACTTGTTTTAAAGCCCTGACTATTGGGCATGACTGTGCCAAGCCCTTTGATCCACTGTATCAACTGATCTGCTGGTTTCTTTGACAGGTCATACCAACCACCAAAGACCAAACTGCAACTGAGGTTGTAAACAATGCACTCATTAATCTAAATAATACCCAACTGGCAACTGTTGGTGGCGCCTCAAAACTTCAGAGATTTCTCCTTCACAATGATGGGCAACATGCCACAGAGCAGATCATCTGCTTTGCCACAAGACAGGATCTATGCAACCTTTTAAAATGCAAGACCTGGCTTGCAGATGGAACATTCTCAAAATGCCCAAAGCTCTTTAGCCAGCTTTGGAATATCCATGGGCAGTTTGGCAATCTTGTTCTTCCCCTGGTCTTCTTTTTTCTCCCAAATAAGAAGCAGGAAACTTATGTCTGGACTCTAACAATATTAAAGGCCAATTTGGATGAGATCCTCTCAACTATTGAAGAGGAGCCAAAGGAGACTAGAGGGAGCAAGAAAAAGGCCCAGTCAGAGGAAGCCACCCCAATCAAGAAAAAGCCTGAAAGTCTTCCATACCATGAATACCTGGTAGTAGATTTTGAGCAGGCTCAGGCCAATGCTTTTAATAGAGTCTTCAAGAGCTCCCCTCAGGGATGCTAATTTCACTTTTGGCAGGCACTCTGCCACTGCCTTCAAAAGTGCTCTGAACTTCATGAGCTGGTCTACACTGAAGGCACAAAGGAAGCAAAGGACGTGTTCAACTGCTTTACTGCCCTTGCCCTTGTGCAGAAGGAGGAGACAAATGCCTTCTATAACGCCCTCCTCCATCATCTCTACATTATTGCCAACCAGGCAGCCTTTGCTCCATTCATAGAGTATTTTGAAACTCAATGGGTTGGAGTGTTTCAAGGAGCACGCCGCATCAGAAAGGGTAGTGACTCAATCCAGTGGAACTGCTTTAAGCAGGTAAAGTATGGCCTAATCAAGACCACCTCTTCTCTTGAAGGGTGGCATAGTCAATTTGCTATAAGGGTCCGGGTTCAGAAGCCCAAGTTCAACAAAGTCATGGTCTATCTCAAGACTCAACAAGCCTTCTCTGCCCGCCTCTTTAAAACAGGCATGAAGACCAAGGATGGTCCCCCCAAGCAAACCAAAGCAGTGAAAATGTATACAGAGATTAGCAAGGTGGTCCTTGCCTACTATCCCAAGGATAGCAAGCTTGAGTATCTCCAAGCTATCTCAGTTGCTCTTTCAACCAATGTATGATCCTTCCTCAATAAACACCACTCTATCTCTATATTATTTCCTTTACTTTTATCATTATTTTAATTTTATTTGGTATTTGGTATAAATATATGTTTATTTTAAAGTATAATTTATAGTTAATATATATGAAAATGGTTGTTTTTGGGATTATTTTAACTTTTGGGCTTTACGCAACTATGTTGCTACTAATAGACCCCATTTTTTTATTGCAGATTTGAAATTCTGAAGCTTTTAAAGCCTAGAAATGCTTTTTGGATTTTTATTTTTGGGATTTTTGGGTAGTTTTTGGAGTTCAAAAAATCTAAAATTTTAAAAAGGTTTTACTTAGTCAAAATGACGTAAATCAAAATGGTGTTTTTACTAGTAAATTGAGATAGCAAAAATTTGAGATGACGTATTTCAAGATGTTGTTTTCAAAATGGCGTATTCTACCCAATAAAGTTGTTACCAGTCTGCCAGGACCCAAACCCTTAGCCATCCTGCAGGATTCTGCAAGCAAACTGTCAGTGCAAGATGCCGAGAATTTCCCTGAGGTGCCAACGCCTGACACTGGCAGTTTGCTTGGTGAAATGTGCAAGTTTCTCCATGAGGGTTATTCTAAACTCCCCCAAAGTCCCTGGGGAGGCACTGAACCCAAAGAGGCGCCCAATACCCAAATTAACAAACAGAAGGATTCAAAGTCTTCTCATCCCAAAGCAGCCAGTGGCAAACCGCCAGTGCCAAGTGCCACACTGCCATCTGAGACCCCTGATGCCAACCTGCCCAATCCCAGAAAACTTGACCAGGTAGTGAAACCTGACAGTGTGGTATAAATACCTGCCAGGCCAAGATCAACCCCCATTGTCATTTTTAAATTTAGGTTATGAGATATTGGGTTCCCCAACTATTGCCTTATTTTATTCTTGTCATCTTCCAGTTAACCCAAAGATTGTCTGACCCCCCTTCCAGCCTGCCAGCTATGTATAACCACCAGGTGCTCCCTTTGGTCCCGTCCATTTCACAGAGTACCCCTTAAAGTCTTAGTACAAGGACTACACCGCTAACAGCATACTAGCCCAGGATCCCTTGGCCAGAACTACAGAGTTAACCAGATATAACCGAGAAGGCCCTTGGTACGTTACCAAACCCCGCCTGTTCAGAGATAAATACAACTTCCTCCCTGCCTACCAAATAGACATGGAGCCACCTGTCACCCCCAAGCCAATGCCTGCCTCTGCCGCTGAGCTCCCACTGGACTATACCAACAAGCTTTTTGGAATTGTATATATTACTCTCACAGGAGTAATAGATACTATTGTCCCAGCTGCCAGTCTGTGGTCGTGGGTGAGCAAGTCAATGTCCTACCTCATTCAAGTTAGCACCAATTCTTTGGTGGGCCCTGCCCACCCAGTCCGCAGCCTGCCAGTTCCCAAACACTAGCAAGACGGCCAATAAGGGTTGGTTTCCTGACAAAATATAAGAAGATTCCTATTTGATTTATTAAACTTTATAAAAGTATTACTGAAAATGGCTCATACCTTAAAGATAGATTAACAAAATATAAGATATTTCTTACAAAACTACACATGAAACTTTATCTGAAACTTACCATTTATACCTAAAAAGATTAATGCTATCCAAAAAATATAAAAATCAAAAGTAAAAGTAAAAAAATCTAGGCAAAGCAAAGAAAGATTTATTGGGTAATGAAAGCCACCAGCAAGAGCAGTGACAACATCTTCTAGGTATTTCTTGATCTCTGCCACCTTTTACTTCTTCTTGACTACCTTCTGGACGTCCTCCTGGTAGTCCTGGTCCTTACCCTTTCTCTTTTCAGGGGCCACCTGGTTGGCCAGGTTGCAAAACTTGGAACCAGTCCAGGCCTGCTCCTCCTGCAGCGTCTGGTAGAACTTGTTGTACTTGGGGTTGGAGCCAAACTTCACCTTCAGGTGTTTATGCCACACCTCCAGGCTGGACATGGTCTTCATCTCTCCCTTAAGACAGGTGCTTTGACAGTTCCATGGCTCTTTGGCCCTGCTCTTCCCTCTCCAGGAATTCATCTTCTTCCCTATCCACTGCCTCTCAAAGTAATCAAGGTATCCCTTAAAGTTGGCGGAGTACTTCTTGATATAAGCATTCTCCAGGAGGGACTCAAAGCCAATCCCAGTATGCTCTGGCTGCACAAAAGCCAAGACAGAAAACTGGGTTAAGACAAAACACACTTCTCTTTACCATTGTTTAAATACTTCTCAAATAGCTCATTCTTGCTCTTAAGATGCTTGATAAGGACCTGCCTAAAAAGGAAGAAGCAGCCCTGTACTTTTGTACTAAAGGTGGCCTCAAAGGCTTGGAACTGAGCAAGCTCAAAGTCCATGATGAGAACCTTTGGCCTAAGCAAGCGCATATAAGCTAGATGATCAGCAACTAGGGCAGACTCATTCTTCTCAGAGGAGGAATGGTTTGCTCTGGTGGTGTGGGTGGGAGGGGGAGCTTTTTGACAGGAAGGGAGCTCAAAGCATCCCAGAAAATTTGAAGGCTCTGGCGTAGACTTCAGTCTTGGCACCAGACAGGATGAAGAACACAAGGGGTATGGCCTGGGTGTCAAATTGGCCAAGCATTACCCAAAGTTGATCAAATAAAGAGAGCCAGGTTGAAAAAGTGCTGTTGCACAGCCAGGTGGTAGCAGTGTTGAGCTACTCCAGGTTTTATGTTGCAGCGTAGGCTATAATTCTATCCTTCACTTCCTGCTCATTGTCATGGGGCAGGAACATCTCACCTTTCTCATTTTTTTGAGGGCATCCATGAGGACCAGGTCTTTGATTGTAGTGGCGCTCTTGGAAAGGGGATTGGAGGCTTGACGCATATTACTAACAAACTTCACAAGCTGACTATGGATTGTAACCCTCTTCAAGTTGGTAGGGGAGAGATACTTGCAAGAAAGCACAGCTAGCTGATTAGGGGAAAGTTATTTTGAAGTGGGCATGACCTGGATGAGATACCACTTGAGGAGGCAGGCTATGACGGTATTTGGCATCACACAAGTGTGCTCACTCTTGATGGGTTGGACCAAGTCCCAGCGCTCAGTGTTGAGCTTCCCTGGGCAGGAGCGGTCCTTGCAGTGTAATGCTGGCTCTTGAAGCCCTGGTTGGCATTTTTACAGTAAAAGATGTACCCATTGTCACCATGGCTGGCCCACCCTTCACACTCATGATTGGGAAGTATTTGAACAAAGAGGAAGGAACCTTGAATTCGCCTTCAACATTGCAGATATTCTGAGCTAACAGAGGGTCCCAGGGGCCAGTAGGAGCATGGCAAAAGCCAGGAAAGTAGTCAGGCCAGGGCTTTGAGTCATCCACTGATAAACTGGATAGAAGGGAGTTTGACAGGGTAGCAGAAGGGGACTTGTCTTGGTGCTCCTTGTATGTGAGAGACTTATCCTTGGGAGGGGACTTCTTGGCTTGGTGGCACTTCTTATTAGGCTCCTCATCTGAAGCTGAGTTACAGAAACTGTGATCAGTAAGTGAACCATTTGTTTTCTCTCCTTCAGTGAAGTGAGCAGGGATCTTCTTTGGGGAGGGCTTAGGGGTAGCCTTTTTGGATGAGAAAGGCTTTTTCTTTGGGGTATTGGGGGCCTTTGTGGAACACTTGGTTCCTTTGGGCTGCTTTGAGGTGTTCTTGTCCTAAAATAATATGCTACAAGCTCTAAGGTAAAGCTTTGTATTTAAAAAACAAAAAAAATAACTTAAAAATCATATTATATAAAAATTAAACTTTATATGGCTTTTATTAACATTTAAAATTTAAAAAAATTGTATAGTTTTTATTTTATTATAGTTTTAAATAACAAGTTAAAAGTTAAGAGATTAATTTAAAAGTATTATATTTGATGTATATTTTATTTTAAAGATTAAAAAATATGAATAAGAAAAGTAAAATACAACATATCAAATAATCAGATATTTTTATTATGTAAAACATAAAGTTTCATATGTGAGAAAAAAGCATCACCATTATGAGTGACAATTAGTAAAAAAGCTAAATTCTCACTGATAATTAGAAAAATTACAGACATTATTATTGACAACATTAACACTGTTGATATTTTCTTGAAAATTTACTATTAAAAAACATAGTATGCTTAATTAAATTTAAGCAGACTAGCAAATGTAAACTGTTTTCTGTGCTTTTTTGTTCACATAATAAAAATAAAAATATATAAAAATAAGTTAAAAAATAATCAAAGTTCTTTATCTCTTTATTAAAAATGATATTTTAGAGGTGGCAATATGATATTTTACCTTTGCGCTTATAAGAAGTTGTTAATCTGTTGTCTTTGGTAATGAAAAAGATAAAGTGTCAACTTTGTCACTTACAAAATTCTCAATAGGAGGTGGCATAGTAATTTAGGCTTAATTGTGCCATTTTAATTTGCTTAAATCCATCCTGGCAGATGATAAAAAGCAAATAGACAACATTTCTGAGTGTCAGCATTATTTTTAATAATAAATTCTATAGTAACTTACATAGTAACTCATGCTTAAATTATTGGATTGCTGTTAGCCACAAATCCACTTAATATATTAAAGCCGTAATAAGTGCCACATATATATTTATAACATGAACATTCCAACAATCAAATACATGTGCACTGTGTTTTTCAATATAATAATTCAATAAAAAATATTTTTAAATGCACACTTATTTTTTTTACTGTAGATGCTTCAGTTTTGTTTTTAAAAATAAGTTTGGCTTAAAAAGTGTTGACATTGACACTTTTACGTAAGAAAAAATCTGAAATAAACTAATTTTTATTAGTCAATTCAAAGAAAAAATATTGTTAAATCAAGTTTTTTATTAAGGCTAATATTAAATTGTGTCAAAATGGCCACAATTTTGTTGTGTTTTCTGGGTTTATACCCCTGAACGCTTTAAAAATGAGAATTAAGATAGTGCAGCTAGCAAAAAAACATAGGAGATTTTGGTTTTTGAGTCTACAGTGACCATGTCAACAAAGTGTCACCATGGTGCTGTTGCCCTTCTTTCAGTTAAAAGCCAAAACATAAAGCATAAAATGATTGAGGGGAAAGCAATCATTGTCACAAATAAGCAGATATATTAATTATTATCATGTTTCCATTACTGTAAATTCAGAACCTAAAGGTGAAAATACAGGATTGTCAAATCCTTTTTCAAGAACTCACCAACTTAATGGAGCAATTTTAATCCCAGAACAACTTACTTTTTTATATAAAAGGATGAAAAATATTCCAGTAAGTTGGTGAGTTCATGCAAAAGAATTTGACAGTCCTGCATTTTTACCTTTAGGTTCTGAATTCACAGTATATATCAATCAGGGTACAATTGGTTGAAAACCCCTCTGGTTCCAGAATCATACCTGGATTCCTATCATGTGATCTATAAAAAAACAGTGTCATTTAATCAAGACCTTTACCAAAACAATCTTCATACTCTTAACCTACAAGGATGTGCCCTAATACATTCCAGAATCACTTGATTCCTTCCATGGAAATTTATTGCTTTGGCTTGAAGCATTACAGACTTTCAGTGCAAAATCCTGTGGAATATATGTATTCCTGACCCAAGCTATCATTTTTCCAACTGGGAACCAGCTGATCAATCCTAAATGGATAGACATCTTTGTCTACATTTAGCCATTTTTGCATTTAGCTGTTTTTTTTGCATTAAACCCCTATTAAAAACACTTTAAAACTTGAACCAGGTGCCACTGCAGCACCCATGAACTTTCCCAGGCAGCACCCCAGCGCCTGAAATATTCACTTGTTGGCACTTTAAAAATTAATTAGGCAGCGCAGCAGTGCTTCTAACCTAATAAGTTTGCCAAAACAGTGCTTTTAAACCACAATTCAGGGATTTGCTTTTGGTTAACCTTAACCAAACTTCTTGATACAATCAAGGCTATTAAACAATATAATTAAATCCTCATTAGTCATATTCCCCAATATATATTAATCAACCTTCCCAGTTAATCAATTTCTTTGAAGACAACAAGTCTTCACTTGACTTAGTCAAGTCCATTTTTGCCCTATGATTAAATCCTCATTAATCATATTCAAGGGTATAAATTAACCTTCATTGTTAATCAATTATTTTGAGACACCTAGTCTCATAATCTGAATTTTCTATTTTATTCATTTTGTCTCTCAATCAGTACAGTCTAATTAATTCCTGGGTACTCCATTACTATGTTAGAAAATATCTCCAAGGCCAATCCTATTGTTTTGAATTTCAATCAATGAAAATCATCACAATTCAACCACTTTGTGAAACTACAGCTCATTGTGACTGTATTAGGGTCACAGCACCCACTAAGAAATCATAATTCTCATTTTTTAGAAATACTGCTGGTGCAGTGAGAAATTTTTTTCTTAAATCTTAGAGAGAAAGGAATAAGCTCCTATATCTTGAGTGCTGCTGGTTCTGCAAATTCCATACAAGGTAGAATAATCAACATCTGGAGCCATTTTGAGTTTTATCATTAGCTGCGTGGATACAACATTGAAATGGTAGCCAGTATCAAGTATAGTAATAACTTTTGACTTTGTTTATAACAATTTCAACTTGGACTACTTTGCTCTGAAAATGGGTTGAATTATTATGGCTGGATTAGCATTGTCACTTTTAGGTACTTCTAAAAGGATAGGGAAATATTCTGGCCATGATAAGTTTTTTGACACCTTGAAAGACATGAAAGCCAAGGCTTGACTTTCAGTAGAAGACTCAGAGATAATATACTCACTGGGAATTTATTCAAAATAGCATTGTGGGTCACTAGGTACAAGAGATCTTTTTAAACATGCAGGGATTATAATGGCTTCAGGTGAAGCCAACACAAAACAACTAGGACCAATTAGAGTATTGATAGAAGATGGGGGCAATGAAGAATTGTCAACCAAGGGAGCCCTGTTCCTTAGATTGTCATGTCTTTTTCCATCTCTTCAGGTTGACATTTGAGGCATACCTTAATTTTATGTCTATAGCCATTAAAATGGTGTGTTTGGCATTAGTTTCAGGATTTAAAGTAGCTATTTAAGAAGGTCAAGTTGTTTTGGTACTTCCTCTATAAGTAGGCAGTATATTGGGATGAATATCTAAGATAGCTTCTTTGATATATAGGATGGCAGAAAATTGTTTTCTATCACTATTTAAATTAAGTTGTACATGTGAAAAAGCAGAAGCAGATATGGCAGTAGTAATATCATCATCAATAGTGACCCTTACATAAGTTACCAATACTTGAGAGTCCCTATAAAAACAATCAGCAAAATTAATAGTAGATCTCCTCTTCTGAGCTGAATAGGCATAAAGGCTTGTTTCTGGTTGCTCAAAGTTTGGGAACTTCTAAATCCACTTATTAAGGCATCTTCAACAGAATTCCAAGTGTATCAGGACATTAGATAAAGTACCATGATTTTTTGAGCCAAGCAACTAAGACAAGAAAGAAGATGATTTACCAACTGTTGATCTAAGTCACCTTCCATAGCACTTTTGTAGACATACAAAAATAAAGCTATACTTCCATCTCTTGGAGTATTTCTCCTTAAATATAGGATTAAAGGGAGGGTTAGAATTCATCATGTTGATATGGGGTTAGTAATGTGGATCTTCATAGGATTTTCTTAGAAGATAATAAAATAACAAATTTTATCTTAAACAATTGATTTCTCTTCTCATCAGAGCTAAATTATATTGTAATACAGAGATAAAAAATCATTGAAATTTAAGGCAGTAGTAGGAGCATTGAGGGGTTATCTAAATCAAACAGGAATTAATTAAAGAAGTTTTTATCTGAGACATTTTGAGTGCCTGAGATCAGATTTTTAAGATTTTGAACTTATTTAGTATTATTCAAAAGGAAAGCATCAAGATAATGTAGTTGATTCATCAAATCAGGCAATGAAAAAGTAAGGGTCTTGTATACTGACATTAATGGTTAGATGTAGAGAGGAACAGACCATCAAAAGAGTAAGCTATATATTAGCAACTCAACTCTTCAAAGAGAAAGGTACAAGAGAAGATGTTCCAAGAGGACCAGAAGGGGCAGGCAGGTCAAGAGGACAATTTTTCCATAAGCTCCAAAAGAACCAGGCAGCCCACTAATGTTATATAATCTTACAAAAAAGAGATATGTTTGGACTTTCTCCACATTAAGCTGTAGTGATTGTTAGAGTTTATAGAAATAATTCCATTGGATATTAAAAATATTCTTGTTGACTGCTTCCATTATGTTATTCTGTATTTGAGCATCCCAATCAGACTCAGGAGAGACATATTGAATCATGATTTGTTCTATTTTATTAATCATTTGAGTTATCTCTCCTGAAACATGTAGACAAGTGAAGTTTTCTGAACCAGAATCTACAAGTTGTAGTCTATAATGAATGGTCTCTACACTGGTACACAATTCAATAATGACATTTTAATTATAATTTTCAAATGCAGAAGATTCTTTTTGTAGCTGTTGGATAAAAGAATATAGTTGGTTGAAGAATCCTAAATTTAGATAGAATTTGGAATGATGAGTGGCCACCAGCTGTACCAAATGATGAATGGCTGAATAAAAAAACTGTTGTAGGTATCAATCAGTAGAGTTAGAGCCTAATACAGAGCTAGGTAATTGAGGTGACATATAGATACTGAATTATAGAAGCAATCTCCAAAGATAGAGCTCTTTGAAATATAGTGTCAGGGGTGATATCTCCTTGTAAAAGTTGGGCTACAGTAGTAGCTATGTTTGTGTGAAATATATTTTTTAATAATAACTGACAGATATCTTGAATGGTCCTGTCATTAATGGGTACAAGAGGAAGGGAAGTAATATTGGGCTCTGTATCACTATTAGAAACGTTAAGTTGCTGATTCCTCCATTTCCCTTGGAAGAGATATTAGATTTGGATCCATTTGGGTTCTTTGGAAGAATTCCTGTCAGGGAGAACCAGTTGTTGGATTCTTGTGCAATTTAGCAAGAAGGAGATGACTTCAACAAATATTGAGCCAGCTGTTTGAAAGAACTCAAATGTTGGCAAAGCTGAAGAGGGCAACTGATATTATTTGCTAGCGTTAAAACAATAATTGCAACCTAAACATATAATCTACTAGACTGGGATTTGGTGTTGGTGAATAGCTTTTAAATTGAGGTTAATTTACTTACAATCCAAAAGGATCACATTCAAAAGAATTTTATTAGAACAAGATAATAATAAGTTTCATGATATTAAAAATGTTAGGTATTTATACCATTGGGTGGTTTCCATGATCTCAAAGGATATATTGGTATATTCAAATTATTCTACACAGCTTGGATTGGAGGGGTTAGTTTTTTGAGGAATCAAGTTCCTTTGTATTGTCTTGAAGTGGAACTGAATTTATGAACTATTTTTTGGAAAAATAATTTTATCTGTAGTTATAGAGAAAGTAAAGATCAGTTTATCTGGCTTGATCTTAGAAAATGATTTTGAATTATTTGCAAAGTCAAGAGGTTTACCTAAAGACTAGGAGTGTATTACCTCTCTGAAAAGCATATTTTTAAATGCCATTTTTACATGGTGTATTTCCCCAGTCAGGTGCACTTCCTCCTATGTTATCAAGTTGGCTCAGTGTTATGGTGAGTGTCGCCCTTCATACCAGTAACCCAGACTTTGCTTGCATCTACTACCCCATTGTCAGGGATTCAATCTCAGGCAGCTGGCCAGTCATTTTCTGGATTCACTCAGGCCGGGTTTTTAGCAGGTAAATCCCACCACAAGAGATGAGCTAACTTGAAGAGGTAGGAGAAGGACTTCCCTACCCAGGACCACAGAACAGCGGCTGGGATTATGGTGTCAATCATCCTTGTTGCAACCAAGTTTCAAGACTTGCCCGCTAACGTATCTTACAATACACAAGGGGCGCTCAATGAGTCACCCGTTGACGTGTCTAAAAACATGAACCAATCTAATGGCAATGTCAAATGGCAGGCACTTCCTCCTAATTAGGTGCGTTATCAATTTGACCTTCAGATCCCCACACAAGTTATTCCTTGGCTTCAAACCATACATGAAACACGCCACTATGCCACCCCCTTGTGGCTTTCCCCATATAGCATATTAATCACAATATTCTACAATAAACAATACCTTATTCTATTCATTCTTGTCCTTTCTATTGGATGGTTGTCTTCCCCAACTCAAATACTGAATCCTCATTGGTTCAGTTGCAACAGTGGTAGCAGCGGTAGGTTCACAACCTACCCAAAACAAAATTCCCCCTAAGAAAGGACATAGTATGGGTCATATGGCTACTCCCCATCAAGAAACTTTCTTGCCAATCCCCAAGGGGGACATCCCCAACAGGTATGTTATCTACCAAGACCAGCTAGTCCTTACAAGTGTGTAATATTTGGCTCTGCCTTGGGCAGCATGACACCAGTGTCACCCCTCCCCAGTCAGACCTTTCACAAAGTATGCTCAATCTCCAGCTGGAATCCTTTGCAGGTGGAATCAAAGGAGCCAACATTGTCAGCTGGCTTCAATCCACTGAGACCCGCCTTTGTATCTGCCAGGTTCCCAAACCCATGTGGGTTGCTACTGCGTCTGGGTGCCTCATGGGGCCTGTTGCTGTATGGTTTACCAACTGGGCCAGTCAGGAAACCAAAGTTACCTGGGCGCATTCTGGGACGCCAGAAGGTCCTGCTACAGCAAAACCTTCTTGCCTATTGTGGCAAGAACTCCTCTTTTAGCAATTAAACCAACTGGGTTTGTTCCCGAGTACCTTGCTGCCTGTCAACAAGCTCTTGACGCCACCCCTGAAGCCATAAATAACAGGAATGTCATGCTTCTGACCCTAATAGTCAATGGGCTCAAGCCCCATATATGTAAGTGGGTCCCTGTGGGTTGTTGCACCTCCATTGATGACTGCTACAAGGCCATAGTGGAGGCCAACAATCAGGCTTTGATGGGCTTCTGCTGTACTAGTGATGCTCCACCTCAACCTTGTACAACACCTGGCAGTGGCTACAACCAAGCAGGCCGCCGTCAACCACATCAGCAGGATAATGGGACTAAACGCCCCCACAAGGGGGAACTCCAGCTAGCACAAATTGAGGACCAGAGAAAAGCCTGGGGGTTGTAATTACGAGAGGTTCTACAACCCCACTTGACCCTTCTTCTCAATCCCTGCTTTCAAAGAATCCCTGAAACTACAGTGCACACAAGGTCAAAACCCTTGACGTCTTCCTGGTCTATAGTGACAACCCTGTACTTCAAGCTAGCCACTCTTCAAATAAAATCACCCACTTATCCCTTCTGTTTTTGTGGGAATACCCACAAACTATTGGTAGATACCGGGGCCAACCACACTATGGTGGACCAGGCTTTTGCTGACTCTCAACAATTGGACCAAGAGCCTAGCAGGTTCAAGGCAGTACAAGTATCTGACTCCCGTAGAGTTGCAATTACCCATGAGACAGCACCCTTCTCTGTAAGAATGGGGAACATCCAGGTTAAGCTTTCTGGGCCAATCATGGCAGGACTCAGCCATAATGTAATCACTGACCTTGACTGGCTCCAACATAATTGACCATACATTGACTGGAACACCTCTGTCATCACCCTCAATAGAAACAGGGTAGGTTTCCAAATCTACCCCGTCAAGATGAGCAAACTACTTCACAATAACGTTTTTTCAGGTTAACAGAAATGGGCTCATACAATTTAAAGGGGGAAAACTAAACTTCACACAATTCTCAATCAAAGTTATCTGCACAGAACCACCTGCGGCCCTTCCCTTGACTACTCCATCTCCACCAGCACTTGCCACTCTCCTTGAGGAGTATAAGGATGTTTTCAGGAAACATTGGATCAACTACCTTCTTTCTAGGAGATTGAGCATGCTGTACAACTACAAGGGTTGCTACCTAAGGCATGCCCCTTATATTGTCTTACGCCCAAAGAAGATGAGACCCTCTGTCAGCACCTCATGGATGCGCATGATAAGGGCTTTATTTGCCCCTTGCTTTCTCTATATAGGAAGGCTGTCTTCTTTGTAGCTAAGAAGGACAGGTCCCTTTGCCTGGTCACAGACTATTATACCCTAAATGAGGTGACAGTTAAGAACAAATATCCCCTGCTACTGATTGACAGCCTGTTTGACACACTTGCGGGTGCAAAGGTCTTTAGAAAAATTGATCTCACCGCGGGGTACAACCAGGTCCTCATTGCACCAGGGGATGAGACAAAAACTGCCTTCTGCACATGCCACGGGTTGTTTGAGTGTCAAGTCATGAACTTCGGAATGACCAACACTCCTTCCACCTTTGCCATGTTGATGAACAAAGCATTTGAGGAATTGATTGGGAAATGTGTTGTTGTGTACCTTGACAACATTATTGTCTTCAGTCAAGATTAAACCATTAACCTCCAACACCTTAGTGCTGTCCTTGACACCCTTTGGAAAAACCAGATAAAAGATAAACCCTCCAAATACAAGTTCCTCAAGTCAGAGTTGCTGTTCCTTGGGCACACCATCTCTGCCCAAGGGATAAAGCCTGACCCTGCCAAAATCAAGGAAATCACCAGTATGTTGCCTCCCACTGATGTGGGCCAGGTGTGTACCTTCTTAGGCATGGTTGCCTATGTGCGCAAGTTCATTCCCAATTGCGGAGAACTAATTGCACCTCTCATCAAACTCTTCAACACCAAACAGCGCTTCCATTGGACCCCTACCAGAGATCAAGCCTTTGAGATGTTGAAGCAAAAACTTACAACAGCACCTGTACTGCAGTTCCCCAACCAAAAACGCCAGTACAATCTCAAGAATGATGCCTCTGACAGGGCCATAGGGGGTGTGCTAAGGGTAGAAACTGACAATGGCGCCTTCCTCCCTGTGGCATATGAATCCAGGAAGCTTACCAACTCAGAACAAGGTTACCCCTGTAATACCCAGTTACAGTAGGTACCACTTGCAGGATGTAGGGCAGCAGGTTGGTGAACTGAAACAGTCAAGGCGGTAATAATAGGATACACAGTCATTAGCCAGCAGAAGACCTTTACATGTATATTGTATCTTCCAAAGCTCCCGGCAAAGTAGGTTAAGATGTAGTACATGGACGTGTACATTGCAATAGAGAGTGTAGAATGTGGAGACACCAGGGGAGGCCAGGATTCAGTCTGCAATGAGTTTAGTTGACCAGGGTTGTAGTGGGGATCATGACCTAGTCCATCAAGGGAGGGCCCAAAGAACTCTGAACCTTGTTGGTAGACTCCAATCCCAAGGCAAGCTGTGAGCACAGCTGTAAAGATGAGGTGGTTCATCTTTCTTGGATTGGAGGGTTGGCAGGGGCTGATTGATAGTTTAACTTTTTAGTTGTAAGTTGAATTTCACTTTACTGAGGATATTAATCTCAATAATAGCACAAGCTATTACTGAGGTGGGATCCTTTATTTATAGTCCTCCTCCTTGTGCAAAGATTTGCAATTGGGAGGGAAAAACAGGGGATGGGAGATCCCAGAAGTTTGGAAGATATGGCTAGCAATTGGAACTTAGGAAGATAGTCAAACTCCTGTTCACCTGTTATCTGTGGCTGGTTGGGAAATTATTGAGATAAACCAATATTTCCCTATTGCCCTGGTGCTAGGTGAAGATTGTGAGTCAACTTGTTGTCAGAAGTTATTTTGGTGCCAAGAACATTGTTTTGGATAGGATTTGGCCTTGTTCATGTGGCCAGTGAATTAGCACCTGATTGGTTGGTGGCATGCTTATTTTTAGAATCTAAAATTTTGTTCTTGCCCTCTTCTAAAGGGGGAACCTTTTCTTCTGAATTTTCCCCTGTTGCCAGGGACTTTTTTGATTGGGTGCAGGGTGGTCCCTGGGACCCAGGTGGGTGGCAGACACCCGGCTGGGGCCCAGGGAGCAAGTGGGTGGGCTGACGGGAGGCAAGCAAGTGGGTGGGGGACTGGAAGCGGGCCCGCTGGCGCCTTCCTGGGTGGGCAGGTGTCTGGCAGGGGGCTTGCGGGTGCCTGCCTGGGTGGCAGGTGTCTGGCAGAGGACTTGCGGGTGGCTGGCTAGCAGGCGTGGCAGGCGTCTGCGCAGCGGCAGGCGCCTGCCCAGATGATAAATTAGTTCAGCACCCACCAAGTTCCAATTTTCCTTCAATTTTAATTTTATTTTTCCCTAATAAAAAGAGGAAATCCCTATCAAATTTTGCCTCTAAAATTGGGGCTTCAGCTATTTCCCCCAATTTTTCCTCTCAGTCATTATTAGGTTTATGTCAGGAATATTCCTGATACCCCATTCATGATAAAGAATTAGTGGCAATTGTGCACTGCGTCAGAAAGTGGCGCTGTTACCTGGAAGGGGCTACCTTTCCACACTGCGTCCTGACACACCACAAGCCACTCCAGTACTTCAACACACAGTCCCACTTGACACACTGTCAAGCAGGCTGGGTTGAGTGCCTATCCCCCTATCAGCTGTGCATTCAGTACAAGCCTGTGAAGGAACTTGTTGCAGCTGACGCCCTCTCACGCCTCTATGTAGCATCCATCACTGGGGATGACAGGTTAGACCCAGATTGGCCAATGTTGTACCTCCGCCCTGAAGCAACTTGTTATGAAGGCCTTAACTCAGTAACCATCTCCAAGCTGAAGGACAACAAAAGTCAGTTCACCACGGATTCTGGCAACGTCTGCCGCCAGATGGAGACAGGTGAGAAGATGCCTTACATCCCCCAACACTACAAGCTGATATCATACTGCATTATCATCAAACCCTGGGTCACATCAGAGGAGGTAACCTCTTTGAGATCATGAAACAAAAGGTTTGATGGCTGCATATGCGTCAAGACATCTTGGATTTCCTTGAAACATGTGTGCTGTGAAAAAAGAATACATCTAAACCTGTACCCCCAAAGTCTGTCCTGCCCATCAAGTCAACAGAGACCTTCAAACAGTGGGCCCTTAACATTGTGGGACCCCTCCCCAAAGACAGACTGGGAAAAAAATACATCATAATTGTCATTGACTACTTCACCTGTTGACCAGTGGCCTGGGCAACAACTAACCACACTGCCACCACCATTGCCCGCTTCATTGGCAAGGAAATTATGGCCCGCTTTGGGCGGCCCAAATGCCTCATCACAGATGGTGGCCCCAAAATTGTTGGGCATGTCATGAAAGCATACTGCGCCAAGAATGCACTCCAACAGATAGTCACAACCCCATACCATCCATAAGCCAATGGTTGTGTAGAGCAATTAAATGATTCACTGGTTCAATTGATTGCCAAGCTCCCACGGGAACACCCCAATGCCACATGGACTGAACACCTGCCTACTGCTCTACTTATTTTACAAGCAAGGGTTAACAGGGGCACTGGGTTCATCCCCAGCGCCCTGGCCTTTGGAACGCCTGGCAGTTTGGCAGGAGTTGAAAAAAGGAAGTTATGATCTACAGTTCCCAGGAAACCCCCCTGTTGACAACTCAATCCCTGAACAAATGGCGTTCCAAGGCCTGAGAGATCAAACACAAACAAATTGAAGGAGGGACAAAACAACTTGAGGCAAGATATGCCGTAGGTGATCCTGTCTACACCCTCAACCCCAATTCAGCCAAATTAGAGCCCAACCATCTAGGGGCCCTTCAAGATAGCTGTGGTCTATGGCAACCACACCTATCAACTCAAGGATGCCCAAGGAAATACAAAGAAGCTCCACCATGATTGCTTGTGCCCCTGCCACGTCATCCCCACACAAAGGTTGCTTGTGCAGACCTTCCCAGACCTTCTGCAGACTCCAGTCCTGGTGTCCAACAACAAGCAGGGGACAAGGGGGGTGACAACCAAGTTTCCAGACTTTCCCTCTAACGTGTCTTACAATACACAGTGAGCGCTTGATGAGTCACCCCTTGACATGTCTAACAACATGAACCAATCTGATGGCAATGTCAAATGGCGGGCACTTCCTCTCAATTAGGAGTGCTAACAATTCAACCTGCTGATTCCTGCACAAGTTATTCCTTGGCTTTGAACCTTACATGGAACACGCCACTGCGCCACCCCCTTATGGCCTTGTGGCTTTCCCTGTATGGTATATTAATTGCAATATTCTACAATAAACAATACATTATTCTTATTATTTCTTTTCTTTCTATTAGATTGTTGTCTTCCCCAACTCAAATACAGAATCCTCATTGGTTCAGTTGCAACATCCTAATGAGGGTGATATACACAATCCCAACCAGCTTGCCTGTGTGATCATCTGGGAGATTGGGTGAGGAAGCCAGCATTGGCTTAGGGGTCACAGGTGGTTCAATACTGAGGCCGTAGGCAGGTAGGCAGTTAAATTTTCCCCTGAACAACTTAGGTGATGACAGAATCCAGGGCCCTGGTGGTTGTATCTAATTGCAGATCAAATGTAGGCCAAAAGATCTAGTTTGAGGATCTTCTCCAGGATGTAGTCTTTTACTCAGACTTTAGAGGGTACTTGACAAAATAAACAGGACCAACAGGAGCACCAGGAGGACAAAAATATGCAGGCAGAGTGGCAGGAGGGCCAGAGGATCTTTTACTAATTTGGTAGATAGAAAATGCAAAATAAGGCAGTAGCTGTGTAAGCCAAATCAGCATAACCTTTATTTAAAATGGCAATAAGTTTGGAGTGAGGAGTCCTTGGTTCTATATAGCACCCCACCTTCAGACTTAAAATTTTTCATTGGGGGCTCATCAATGCATTGGAGAAAGTGGTCCTGGGTAATCTGGGTGCTTGGGTTCAAGGGCAGCAAAATGGCACCCGGGCCAGGAGTTCTTTCATTGGCCAAAATTCTCAAGTTGGTAACTTGATTTTCTGGACCTATGGTTGCAGTCATGGGGTCAGGCCACTGGCCTGTGCTTCTTCCTAAGGTTGACTCTTGACTAGCCACTGGCATAGCTTTCAAACTCATGAAGCTGATTGTTGATGTTTTGTCACCTTCATTAGGTGCCTTAATTAAACCCTCATTTGGCAGGGTCATTGCCCAGGTTTGGCTAGCCTCATTGTTTGAAAAATTTATTTGCCCTCAGCTTGCAGAGGTTCAACCACAGAAAAATGCAGGCCAGTGGCTCTTTGGGCCTTGGGGCCTGTAGTCTTCAGGGGTATAGGGTCAGGGTTTGACTCTTGCTCTTGGGCATGGTTTCCCAGAGGTGACAATTAATTTATTACTGACACCCATCCAGAACCTGATATCCTGACAGAGAAGCTTTTCTAATGAATAATGTAGTTTAAATCTTGTAAGCATTTCCCCCTAAACATGGGATGTGTTGAGAGATGAATCAATAATTGGGATGGCTATAATAAGGAAGCCTTGGGATAGATATTGTTTTAACTGTGCTTTTTTAGTAGAGTTACAAGGGGAAAAATATTTGAAGACTAGATTTTATTATTTATTGAGAGATAGTTATTATATATTTGATGTGGTTTGTGGATATCATGAACATGATTGTGTTGATCAATCAGTTGGATGGTGAGGGAGGTGGCTTGATTCTGGTAATGATTCAATGGCTAAATTGAGCCATCCATTTTATGTGATCATCATTTGCTCATGTTGCTATTTCTGGAAATTTGAGTTGCCTTCCCAACTTGGATAGATGTTACCAGGAATTTAGATTGCAGGTCACAAATCCAATCATTTGGAACCTTGTTGGTGGTTTGACCCTGCTGTTTTGACAAGCTTAAACTGTTTATCATTTTTAGAATTATTTTCTGAGATAGAAGGCTTCCAGTTCTGCTCTAATACAAACAAAAGAGCAACTATAATTAAACTTGAGAACTTTTCAGTCCAGAAATTGGAATGAATGATGAGCTACTTGTTTTAGCATTAAAAGTAATATGAATCACATATAGTTAGTCCTATAAAATAATATTAGAATATTTCTGTTTGTGAGCATTTTCTATTGCCTTTGATAGGGATAATGACTTCTTGTTTGATACTAGTTATTTGAATCCTTTGGTCTAAAATTGTTATCCTTGTGTATTGTGCTCTTCATCTTGTATGCAGAAACTGTTTTTGTGCCTGCCACTAAAAACACCTGTGATGCTCCTTCTCCTGAGAGGACATCAAGGCGTGACCTAGGTCAAATATAGGAATTGACTGGGTTGGAGTGACATCCTCAGATATGCTAGTTCATTGAAAAGGTAAAGATAAATCATCTGAAAACTTCAAGAGGGACTTATCATGTCCTATAGTCATTATTTTTATTTGATAACTAGGGTGAAACATATTTCACAGCAATTTATGATATACCAAAGTAGCCTCATCATCTAGTGAACTGTTTGCACAACAACCTCAAGTATAATTATTTCTTTTATCTCAAGGTTATTTACAATGCTTTACTCCTTTCTCAACCAGGAGTTTTTCATGAATAAACAGACTAAAGTTCTGTCTCTTCCAATTCTATTGACCAGCTTCAATATCACTGTCATTAGAGAAGCTCTCTTTCAGAAAAAAGGGAAAATGGGGAAAGAGATAGTCTTTATCAAAACATAAGGAAAATACAATTAGAAACCTTCTAGTTTCCGGCTGTTATGCAGTCCTTTAGCTAGCTATCCCTTTTGATCGCACTTCTGAATGTATTATGCGCTCTCTAGATTTTTCAAACCACTCAGGCATGTAACCATCAAGCTACAGCTCAAGTAGTCAACAAAGCTCTATATTGAGTTCAAAAGAATTATTTAACTTCTATGCAGCCCCTTATTTATAGCGCCTTGCTCCCAGCATTACTGCCTTCATAATGGATTTCTGAAAAAGCTTAAACTATTGGCGCTCATCATCTTTATAATAAAATAAGCCACCAAGCTTACTCTTTCAAAAGCTTAAAGTATTAACCTAATGTTTTCTCAGCTTTAATTTAAGCTTTTGAATTCTAAACAATGAGCTTTATTAGTAAACAAAATCTCTAACTTATCCAAATATTGCAACATTCAAAATTCACTATTTATGAAGTTCCACTGCAATCCAATTAGGAAACCAAGTCTAATGCTAAAGTTGCTATAAGCATTAACACTTTGTGCACCAAACTTTGAACCAGTTTCATGTCCCAGAATCAATCTCCCATATCTTCTGGTCTATGCTTCTTAAGTAAATAAATATGTACATATTATTTTCTTCTATCCTTCTTCTTTGTTATTTATTTATACTTTCTATCTTCCTATTCATTTCTGTTATTCCTTTTGACGTTTTTCTTGTCATCTTACTATTTTATTCTTTAACTGCTTTTTCTTTTATAATCTCTTTATTGGCCACTATAGATAGCTTCCATCTAGTATTTCTACTACTTATCTCCTTCTAGTCCTTAAAGATGTCTTCCATATGGGCTTCTTTCTCTGCTAGCTACTACAGATTCCCTCCATATGGGCGCTTTACTATAGCCTCTTCAGATGTCTTCCATTCTAGCACTTTTCTTCATCTAGCCAATACATATTTCTTCCATCTGGGAACCTCTCTAGCCACTATAGATGTCTTTTTACTGGGCCTTTCTCCCTTTATATAGCCACAATAGGTGACTTTCACCAATGCCTTAATATTCAAGCATTCTCTCTCTGGATACTACATTTCTTTCTTGATCCCCAAGTGGTTAGCTTGGGTATTCCCAGAGCCATCAAACCCACTTCCTGAGCACCATTCTGATCCATTGGATTGAGCAGCTACCTCTCTGATAAACTACCCTGATGTTGCTTTCAAGCCATCTATTATTGAATGGGTGTTGTAAAACTCTCTCTTATAACCACTCATAATGCATAGGAAGAGAAACTCTCAGACCCTTTTGGGGAGAAGCACCCTAGCTGTATTATCATCCCAGCTGGTATCAGAATCTCAGTGCTACTTTAGCCCTCTCTAATCCCAGGGACCACCAAGTTTATTGCCACCCCCTTTTTTATTTGAAAGTTAATCCAAATGTAGCATTTCATCCTTTCAGGGAGAACCCAGCGGTATCATCACCCCAACCATTCCAAGGACGCCTATACTACCTTGGCATAACCATACCAGGGACTCCATTTATTACTTTTAGGCACTAGTAGCAAGCTACCCTACCAGCCCCAAGGCATCAAATGAAAACATGCCAGTACTCAACTGTGATAAAATTAATCATCAGTTGGTTGGTTTATCCTTATTGGTCAATCTAGAGTGATTGCCTGTAACCTTCTGGAACTATCAATGAGCTCATACATCTTTTTTAACAAAGAAAATTTGGGATATTTACTATTTTTAGTTGCTTTTGGATTCATTATGATCACTGACTCATAGATTAATATCAGATTAATTGATTTGTTACAGTTAACTAATCAATAAACATGACCAACACCCTTTTATTTCACCTTCAGGTATTCCCTAATGTTGTTGGGGTTAATAATGCAAACCCCTTCTGGAATATTACTTCAATTGACTAGCTGTTAATCTTAAGTTTCCTCCATCCCCCTGTGTTATGACCAACCCTAGCTAGAGAAGATTATCTAGGTTGCAATATTTAAAGTTGTTCTTCTACTTTCTAAAAAATACACGTTTACACTCTTAATTTTAGCTACATCATTGATTATTGTCTTTGAGTGTATTTTAGTTAGAACTACAAAGGGTAGCCTTCTTATAGTCTATTGAGCCAAATAGAGCAACTGTTAAGTCTCTATTTGAGGATTTGAATTGGATTAGTTGTCACAATACTCCACCCTTTGTTGCTCTCACTCTGTCATTACCATACTTTACTATACCTTTAATAGAGGGGGCTAGACTAAAAAAGTCTGGCTCCCATCCTGGTGGAACCATCCACCAGGATGCCATCCAGTGCAGGACTGAGATGGCTGCTTTAATAGGCCTCCTGTAAGAGGCAGGCCAAGACAAAGGAGGGAAATAGGCCTCCAAGGCCATAATCAAGTCACCAGTAAGCAATCACAGAGAACAATACTGGGTGGGAGGGAAATCTAGAACCATAGGATAAAGTTGATGAGGGAGGGAGGAAGTGATTTGGGACTGCCGTAAGTTTGTTGTTGTGTGGGTCTGGGAAGGGGGATTCATCAGTCTCTTTTTTTGGAAAGTGTGGGAGGTCCTCAGGATAAGGGCCTAACCAAGATGACTTAATAAGTGTTTTAAGAATGGTGGGAACCTGAGTCAAATGAAAAAGAGAATGGGAGAGCAGACCAGGATTAGGAACAGAGTTTTGTGCAGCCAAAGAAAGTCTATCCCAAATACAGTAGTTTTAAAAGCTATGGTGACAACCAAAAATACCTCAGATTTATACAAAATAATTCCAGATTTGAACAAAATCCAACTATCAGGTTAAAATGTACACTCTGTTAACAGGTATTTTTAGCATTAATGGGCAAAATGGGTTAACACAGCAAAGAAGTGCTCACGCACAAAGCAAAACTATTCAAAATACAGACCAAAATACATTGATTCACAGAAAAAATGGTATGAGTTGACTTTTGGTATACATATGCTTACTATGTGAATTGGTGAAAAAATACACCCAAGTAAGGTGAGTTGAAACTCAATCCAAAAACAAAACACAATAGCAACTCACTATGTAAAAAAATCACTCAAATGTTGTGTACAATGGATTGTAATCAAGAATGATACCAAGGTATCTAAAATAAGGCACATAATCTGAAACACAAATTTTTAAAAATATTGTGTTGGGTGTTTTAATTTGGCAGTAAAATCTGGGAAAATGGGTGGATTTTTTTGAATATTCTAAAATGGGTGTTGTAAACCCAAAAACAACTAATTAAGAAATAAAAACTCTATAATTGGGATATTGGGTGGGAAAAATATTAATGAAATATCCATATTCAGATAAAAGCAAAAATTAAAAAAGGAGCAACTTAATTGAGTCTTATTTAGTATTTTATTCAATTTTAAAATGGAAGGTACAAAACACCAGAGTGACAATGCACCTGTTGTGCGCTGCAGTTGTGGTCACCCCCGCGGGTCAAAGAACAGAGTTAGTGCAACCCAAGTGCCTACTCAGGAAGGAGAAGGGAGAGGAGAGTTTAATAGTGACGCTGCACTGACACAGCCAGTTTGAGGAGCACAAGCTGCTAGGGTGCGGAGCATCAACCCTTGGGTCCCCAAGCTGGTCTGGAAAGCCACCAAGGTTACCACAACAAAAACAGTTAGAAACAAGGAGGTAGAACTTACTTTGTATGTGTTTGATGTTGTGTACCGACACAAGTCAATCCTGTCAGCCATGCTGGAGAAGGTGAAGCCTGTACTTGATACTAGCTACAAGCCCTACATTAGTAATGGCAACCAGGAAGAGGACAAGAAGCCTGAGTTCTACCAAACTGATGAGGGACAGATAGTGCTCAAATAGGTTGCAGCCTTCTACAACAAGGTACCAGTGCCTTGTGTTGTGCCCAATGCCAACAAGCCAATCCCCACCGCTAAAAAGCCCGCTCAAAAGTGCATCCCCAATATCAAATGCATCATCCTGCTTAAGCTAATGCAGGAATCTGGTGATTACAAGGCGGCTGTGGCTCTTGTTGGAGTGGATCCCAAGTACGCCTCAAAGACATTCAACATCTCTTATCAATATTGGTCAAGTCCTTGCCGCAGAGAAATCCCTGTGCGTTTTCACCATGCTCACCAAGGAGCACAAATGGGCAATCTGCCACTGGATACCCCAGAATTGCTATCTTGAGCTGGCAAAACTACAGGCAATGATCAAGTCTACTTTTGGGTTTAAGGCTTCAATTTCCTTTTACTACCATCTGGTAAAGGGAATGTGGTTTTTATGGAAAAACCTTGGGGTATCCCTCTACAATAGAAACAGCCCTCACAACATTGACGTCCAGAAAAAATACACAGAGTTGTACACTGCCCTCAAAGCCAAGGAGACAGTCAAATTCTATTACATTGACAAATCAGCATTTGCCTTGTCTATGTAGAATGCAAATGGGTATGTCCCAAAAGGCTCAAATAACAGGGTAGCTTGGCGTGCTGCAGTCTGCGCCACAGCCTATTCAATAGTGGCTCTCCTTGGTCCAAAGAGGGTTGAGCTGTATCAAATGATATTAGGTCTCACAATAGATATACCTTTCTGTCATTCCTCCAATTGGTCCAGGAGCACCTGAGGAGCACAAGCCTGGGCTTCACCAACGTCATTGTGCTGGAAAATGTTGGTCTCCATAAGGTGGCAGATATTCTTGAGGAATTTCCATCAATTGACACTAGAATGCAGTGGGCCCCCAGCAATTGGCCACGGCAAATTTGTGCCTTCTCTTCCTCCCTGCTTATTTTCCCTTCCTAAATCCCATCAAGGAAGTCTTTGGGTGGCTCAAGCAAGTTGTCAAGCAAGGGACGCCAACTGGGACCGAGGACCTCTTTGATTTGCTGCAGGCCAGAATTCACATCCTCCCAGCTGAGACCGTGGCCAAATTTTATGGCCACGCTGATTTATTTATCCCTGCCTGCCTTGCCAAACAGCCAATCAATTAAAGGCTTATATTGTCCAACTTTTTTATACTCTCTAATTTACTATTTAAGATCTATTAATTATCATTTTATATTTAGAAGCTTCTAAGCCCACAATCACATTCAGTGGGAACATCAATGAAGGTTTTTAATTTATTTATTTTATATTAATTTTTTCTATTATGGATCTGAGGTTATCCAAAACACTTGTACTGGATTATGCAAATATAGTTATATCACTTTTGTTAAATAAACATAAAAATCAAATTTAAAAAATTTAAATTTAAAGTGTATACAATAGAAGTAAATTTTATTAAAGTAAATATATTTATGCTTATATGATGACCTTCTCCAGGATTTATTTTGCAAAACCTGTTTGCTAAAATAATAATTATAAAATTTTATTATAATAAAAATAATATAAATTGTAATGAAATTTATTGGAAGATAAAATTTATTAAAAGCGCCTGTAGTGGGTTTGGCAGTATGTACTCTCCCTGCAATGGAGGTGGCTTACAACTTCCATTGCCACACTGTGTACAGTGGATGGACAACAGTGGCAAAATTGACTGTAGGGATGTAAAAGTGAGAATTCAAAAGTGAGAATCTAAAAGTGGCCATGTCAACACTTTTTAAATTTTTAAAATGGCTTTTTATAATAAAGTAATTACTTTTTCTTGACTTTTTTAGTTGAGAGAATGAATAAAAAGTATTTTATATGACCATAATAAACTTTAATTTCAGATGAGCTGTTTTAATTTAATTTTAAAGTTTTAAGTGTTGACATGGCCACTTTTGGATTCTCACTTTTGAATTCTCACTTGTACTTTCCTACAGTCAATTTTGCCACTGTTGGCCCAGTGGATACACCCTGCCGGAAGTATTATTGGCGGCTAGTAAAAGGGAGGATAGTGGTATGGAAATGGAGCAGCAGCTTTTTTTGGCTGGGCTGCAAACCCCTAGATGCCAGCCAGGACCAGGGCGTCTGGGATAACATGGTCAACTGAGTTATAACCCAGGGGACCTTC